>JAPKLY010001239.1:0-51159 GCA_026898435.1 Prunella vulgaris
CCAAATAATTAAAGGACTAAAAGCTGCTGCCTATGCGGGGTGTTACAGTATGCCACATAAACCCTTCTATAAATGAACTTGTTTGTGAGACATGTGTAAGTGATAACTTATAGAATGACAATCTCATATTAAAGTTGGAATAAAATCTCGTATATTTTATGAATAACTTAATGGAGATATTTATGGACTACGTATATAGTATCCAAACTATTAATTAAATTATGACCATAATTTGTTCTTCTACACAATGGACTTATATGTGTTTGTTTTATTGCAAAATCATTTGAGCTTGTGTCTCAAATCTCAAAATGTAAATTCAATTCCTTTGAATAATTAACACCAGTGAAAGTGAGCTCACATTAAAGGCATTTACTTTCTATTATATGATAGTGGAAAAGAAAAATAAAACATTAAGTCCATTATGTCCACACCTGGAATAGTCTAGCCAAATCACTAGTATGATGCATCAAAATTAAATCGCTTGAATGTTTTTTTTGTACAAATTCCAACTTATCTGCTATATGTTGGGGCATGAAAGTGATTGAATTACTAGTATTGTACTCTAATTTAGAAAAATGGATAAATTTAAAAAAAAGGTTATTGACTGTGGCATGAGGCAATGATTTAGGAAGATGATTTTAAAAAGGAAGAATGCTAATCAAATTGAGTAATGATTACCTTTTTTAGAGCGACAAAAGTCGTGTGCACATCTTTTATTCTCTTTACTACTACAATTACAATATATTTACGTTTGTTCTCACTCTAATAAGGAATTTTCAAACTAAGCATCACCGAAAAGGATTCTATCAACTCAATATTAATATATATATATATATATATATACACACGATCATTAATTGGTTTTGTCAAGGAAAACAGTACCAAGAATTAAAGATTGAGAAAAAAGTAGGCAACCATTGAAATAAGTGCTAGAAATTTCTTTAAAGCGCTAAAAATCAACAAAAACTTGAGATTAATCAACAAACCATTCTCATGAAAGAAAGAGAGAAAATGGAGAAGCAATAGCGAAATATTAATATTTCAACCTTATTCATGTATTTAAAATATAGAAATACCAACTTTGGCTGAAACATGACGCTGGTTTTATAGAAAATGTGTAAGCTAATATAACAGAAACGTGACACTAGTGTTAAATTGAATCAGAATCAATGTAGAGAAGAACAAAAATAGTAGTGAGAGAATTAATTAAGAGAGAAACATAAAACATTGAAGAATTGATTCATCTATATCTATATATGTATACTTCAGTTAAAGATGCAGACTACCTGCAAGACCATGTAAGAGATTGAAAGCAGTGTAGGCAACACAACCATTGATACATAACCGCAACAAGATTGATCAAATTCGTTAGTCCCATAACTTATTGAGTGGCTGATTTTGGTCCGATAACTTATTGAGTGTCCGATTTTAGTCCCAAAAATTTTAAATTTTCAATTTTAGTCCCATAACTCTTTATGTTTATCCAATTTTGGTCCCATTTTTTCCAAAAAATGTAAATAATGTCATTTTTTCCCATGCGTAGAAACCCGCCCCAATTTCAATTAATTATTTGTTTAATATTATTGATATTCTTAAATAATTTTGACCGACAAACGAAAAACGAACAGAGAGCACCTCTAACACTAATATAATTGTTCAAATTAAATGCTAAATTCATGAAATGAACGAAATATAACTTTTAAATAGGAATGTTGATGGGCGATATCGGGTATCACAATACACGCGCGCTAAGAGCATTTTCATTGCGTGAGATAGTGTTTGAACCCGTGACCTCATGTATTTGTGAAGGAGTGTCTTGCCATTTGGGCAAGTGGTAATTCATGTTTATATTTTCACTTTATATACATATATATATATATAGTTTCTTTTACATATTTATTATATATTTTACAAAACCTTTATTAATTTATTAATATTATTTATATGTAATTATATTAATCTAAAATTATATATTTTTATTAAATAAAATTATTATTTATATATAATTATATATCTCTAAATATTGCTTCAAATCATTGTAAACATTAATTCAAATAATTCTATTAATTCAAAAGGTTGATTCAAATTATCATTTTAATCTAAAATATTAATTAGTTCAAATCACACTAATTGTTAGTAGTTGCTTAATCATTCGAATAGTTCAAAATATAATTTAAAACATACACAAAGTCAAATAATTTAAAATAAACAAAGCCAAAATATAATTTAAAAAGCAACACTTGCGTTGAAATTTTTAAATATATATAAAAAAAAAAAAAAGAGAAAACCCATGCGCAGGTATTCTCTCCACCCATACATACTAATCCCCCCAACCCATACATACTAAATTAACTCCCCACGCCAACAACTTTGAAGCTGTTGGCATTAATTAACTCATTTTTTTTAGAGTTTATTTCAATTTATTTATTTTAATTATTGTGTTAATTAAAAATATACATTTAATATTATATTACAAATAAATATTTATACAAATAATAACACACATTTTCTCTTACAGTAACAAACATTTGGTCTAATAGTAACACACATTTGTCTACCAGTTTGTGTTACTATATGGACAAATTTGTGTTATTGTAAGAACAAAATATATTTTTATGAGAATAAATATGTATTACTTAATTTATTAATCATCCCTTTATATCTAATTATATTGTTTCATTTAATACATATATCATTATAAGAAAAAAATTATTATTTTTATAAAAATAAATAAATATTTGTGAATAATGAA
Organism: Prunella vulgaris; assembly: GCA_026898435.1. Taxonomy (NCBI): domain Eukaryota; kingdom Viridiplantae; phylum Streptophyta; class Magnoliopsida; order Lamiales; family Lamiaceae; genus Prunella; species Prunella vulgaris. The sequence continues at coordinate 2,753 of JAPKLY010001239.1, forward strand.
TATTTACTCTTGCATTATGTGAAAAATTATTTATTCTATAAAAACAAATGAACATTTCTAAAATAACAATATTTATTTTTATGAGAATAAATATGTGTTTCTTGACTTATTCATCATCCCTTTAAATTTAGGAATATTGTTTCATGTATTACATATATTATTGTATGAAAAAAATAATTTTTCTATAAATTAAAAATAAGTAAATATTTGTGAATAATCAATATTTATTCTTATAGTAACAAACATTTTGCTCTTAGTTTATGTGAAAAATTATTTTATTCAATTAAAACAAATAAATATGTGTAAAATAATAATATCTTATAATATAGTAACACATATTTGCTCTCCAGTGTGTGTTACTAAAGGACAAAATATATTTTTATAAGAATAATTTTTTCTTTAATTTTTTCAGCATCCCTTTAAATACGTATTTTTATAAAAATAATTAAAAATTTATGAAAAAACTAATATTTTTCTTATATTAGTACACATTTATCTTATATTCTATGAAAAAATATTTATTTTGTACAAACAAATAAATATATATAAAATAACAATATTTTATCTGGAAAGTAATATACATTCCCTTTATAGTAAATTGTATTTGTTAATATAGAAACATAAATTAAGAGCAAAATTTTAAATTTATTAGATAATATTATTTTAATTCTATTAAATCCTCATTAATTAAAAAATATAGGTGAAGAACTTCATTTTGCATGGGAGATACGTTTGTTCTCACTTTAATAAGGAATTATCAAACTAAGCATCACCGAAAAGGATTCTATCAGCTCAATATTAATATATATATATATATATATATATAATTAAATTGTGCAACAATTTGTAAAAATTGTATAATTAAATTCAACAAATCGTATTGTGATTTATAATTTGTTATAAATTTCTTCGTTTTTTTGTTCCTTTTTATATATGTTAACTTATTTTTTTAACTATTAATTGTATATAATTCTCTTTGGTATCACAAGTTTGAAATATAATGCTTATGTATGTATATAATTTTGAGATATGAAGTGATTTAACATGTTACATATTGGATAGTAGGCTTGCCCACTTTGGCTGGCAGTTGTTATTAGTCAAGAAAATGAATGTTGATTATTGAAAGGGGAGATGACTGCATAGATTTTATAAAAATTAACTTAACACTTGGAAAGCGGTTAGCTCTGTAAAGGATTCTTGGAGAGCGGTTTAAAATCATTTTTTAAGTGTTTTTTTGGAGAGAGATTTTTTAACAGCTTTCTAAACTTAGAAGGTTGTCGCTTGAAGCCCTTCTAACCGCTCTCTAAGTGGAAAAATAAGGGCTCTCCAAGGCCAAATTTGTATTAGTGTGCCAAAGTCCGTATACCCTCTATTCACCACCACACAAAAAACCCTCCGATTTGAAGCTCTGAATCTCCCACGCCCCTCATGGCTTGGCTCAATCGACGGACCTCCATCAAAATCAATGCCCTCCGTCCCACACACATAATAAAAAAAACTAAAAAAAAAATGGCTTCAACCATATGCTCTAAATCTTACTAGTAACGATCCCACACACACTCTAACGGAAAAAAAGAAGAAGTTGAGGGGGCATTTGTTTAAAAAATTTCGATGTGAATGAGAATTTTTTCTTTCTGCTCTCATATATTAATGAATGTTTGTCTCTATAGTGATTGCATTACTAGTATAGTACTATAATTTTGAAAAAATGGATAAATTAAAAAGAAGGTTATTGACTATGGCATAAGGCAATGATTCAGTAAGATGTTATTAAGAAGGAAGAATGCTATTCAAATTGAGTAATAATTACCTTTTTTAGAGCAACAAAAGTCGTGTGCACATCTTTTATTCTCTTAACTACTATAATTATAATATATTTACGTTTGTTCTCACTCTAATAAGGAATTTTAAAACTAAGCATCACCGAAAAGGATTCTATCACCTCAATATTGATATATATATATATATATATATATATATACACACGATCATTAGTTGGATTTGTCAAGAAAAACAGTACCAAGACTTAAAGATTGAGAAAAGAGTAGGCAACCATTGAAATATGTACTAGAAATCAACAAAAACTTGAGATTTTTCAACAAACCATTCTCACGAAAGAAAGAGAGAAAATGGCAAATCAATAGCGAAATATTAATATTTCAACCTTATTCATGTAATTAAAATATAGAGATACCAACTTTAGCTGAAACATGATGCTGATTTTATAAAAAATGTGTAATCTAATATAACTGAAACGTGACACTATATATATAAAGAATTTAACCCTAGCTAACCATAAAGCCCATTAAGCCAAAGGCCCAATGGACTTAACTAATTAGTAATATCCACAAAGTACATATTTTATAACAAAGGTAACTTTTTCTAATTTTTTTAAATTAAAATTTTCAATCATCTAATTATAGTTTAAGTATACCGAGCTACAATGTCTATGGGACTTTGTTTCAAATATAAATGAATGTTTGCCCTCAACTATTTTAATTTATCATTATTTATAATATTTTTTTAATTTTATATTGATCATTTATGAGTTTAGTTATATAACACAACTTTATGTATATAGATGACTTAATATGTATAAGTTATTTTTATAAAAAAGTCTAATCTTATTCAAAATTTTCTATTTCTCAATCTTATCTACTATCTCAATATGTTTTTTCTATTCTATTTGTCAATCTTATCTACTATCTCTATACGATATTTCATTTTGGAATGCTACATTAATGAATCCATCCTTTAAGGTTCAAATTTTCATACTGAAGTTAACTTTTTCTAATTTTTTAAAATTAAATTTTCAATCATCTAATTATAATCCAAGTATACGTATGTTGATAGGCATACTACTAATGATAGATTACTGGAATGAATAATCAAGACTGAGGAGCTCGCCAGCATAACCCCATGACACTTCATCACCTCTGACCAGTCAACAACATGACTAAATGAAGAGCTCGCCAGAAGCTCGCCCAGATGCATGATGACACATAAACAGTTGACCAACACCAGGAGAGAGAGAGAGAGCTCGCAAGGGAGCTCGCCTAGAGCTCGCCCACATCCAAGAGACAAGACTGAAGCCTATTACTATCACCACATCTTAGAATAGCACAAGGTAAGGGAGCTCGCCCAGTTCGGAGTATAGCTAGTAGTTACATAGGGAATCAGTAGTGATGTAGTAGGGCTTAGCAATGTAATAGAAGCATAGTGGTGAGTAAGAACATGTGTAAAGGACATTTGTCAGCACATAAGGCTAGGTAAGCCTATGAAGTGCCACCTCACAACATGCAAACCTAAAAATAGGTCTCTTGTACTCATTTTATTTCTCTAAGCTCAGAATACACAACACACTTTCTCTCACTACTCTCTCTCTCTAAGAAATTCTCTCTAGAACTGTCACGCCCCAATTTCTATAAACAACGGAAGTCTTACTTTTATTTATTTACTTATGAGATAATTTGGAAAATATCCTTTAGAGCGCGACGAACATGCCTGAGATAAATTTTTTTTCTTTTAAAACCTTTTGCGACTAAAATCAGAATAAGTTTTTATGAATTAAAATAAATGCAACCTAAACATAAGATATATGTCTCAAATAATAAAACCCTATTAATCATGCAATTTCACTTCAAAAATATATATAGTTCGCATGCCAACCTAACTTATCCCACTACTACCCAACATATATTACATTAACTAAACTTATAATACAATCTAGGAAATTCGTAATCAGCAGCAAGGATGTAAAATTCAAAAATCGTACAGTGGGTGTATTTATCAAAAGCAAGTATGTACAAACAGTCCCTTAATTCTTTCAAAATTCCCATTTCTCTAACACTTCTTACTTGGCTGTTCTTTCTTCTTCCCGCCTCTCTATCCTCGTGGGAGGGGTGGCCAAGGGTTATTTTGCCTGTTCTCGAGGTGTTCGTCATGGGGACCCTCTCTCTCCCCTATTATTTTGTTTAGCTGAGGAGGCCCTAGGTCGCTGGTTAGATTGGGCTGTCTACGGTCCGTCCGTCGTACGCCCCCTTATCTGTTATATGCAGATGACATTCTAGTATTTCTTCGGGCGGATAAAGAGAGTATAAGTGCCTTCCACTACATTCTTCACTCTTATGGTAATATCTCGGGGCAGGTCTACAACCCGGACAAATCAAGAGTATTCTATGTTCCGAGAGTTAATACGGCTCTTCGTCGGGGGATGCAGCGGGTTACTGGTATTTCTCGTGGCTCATTTCCATTCACTTATCTCGGTGTCCCCATTTTCTTGGGTGTTCCTAGGCAGGCTCACCTACAGGCGGTGGCTGATTCTATAATAGCCAAGTTCTCTCGATGGAAAGGCTCTTCGCTTTCCATGGCTGGTAGACGCTACCTAGTGGATTCGGTCATTGTTGCTTCTCTGGTCCATACAATGATGATTTATAAATGGCCAGTTTGTTTGGTGAAAAAGATTGATGCTGCTATGCGAAATTTTATATGGGCAGTTTGTTTGGTCATGTTCCTTTTCTTGGGCTAAATGTTGCTCCCCCCTCGCTGAAGGTGGCCTGGGGATTCGATCATTGCGGATGGCAAATGCGTCGTTTACTTTTAAGCTTGCTTGGGATGTCTTTCAAGCTCGCACTTCGGAGTTGCAGCTGCTTCATGATTTTTTCTTTAAAGATCAAATTTAGAGGCGCGCATACATCTTCCATTTGGCCTGGGATTCGACGTCGCTTACATTCTATTCATGATGGGGCACGATGGATTGGTTAGGATATGTCCTTGTGGATGCTTTAGATATCCCTCCTTATATTGCTCAATCTCTGGAAGGTCGGGTGGGGGATTTCTACTTTGATGACTGCTGGCATTTGGATATTTCTTTCGTTCTTACTTATCCTCACATTGTGGAGGACATACTGGAGGTCTTTATTTCAGAGGGGGAGGACAGGGTGGTTTGGGGTAACACAGTGTCGGGCGAACTTACTTCGCAGATAGCTTTTGATAATTTGCCGGCGGTGGTTCCTACAACTTTTCCTTATAAATGGTTGTGGCAGCCTCATGTTCCGCCCTGTAGGTCTATTTTGGTCTGGCGTGTTTTATATGGGAAGCTCCTCACGTCGGATTGGCTGCCCGGGTTTGGTGTGGCTGGTCCAAACATTTGCCCGCTCTGTATGGCTGCCTCAGAGAGCCTTTCACACTTATTTTTGGTTTGCCCTTTCGCTAGGTGAATGTGGGACTTCTTATCTCAGCTTTTTGGTGTCCTTATTCCCCTGCACGAGGGTTTTTCTTATCTTGTTGTTTATGCTTCCCTTCTGCAGCTCTCTCCTCAAGTAGAAAGGCTGTGGCAGCTCGCCTTCATTACTACTGTTTGGGGAATTTGGAGGATGCGTAACCTTCGTGTCCATGAGGATGTAGATGTCTCCCCTAGACGTTGCTTTTCTTTAGTTCTTTCTCTTGTTCGGGACTCTGCGGACTCGGTTGGGGGTCATTCGTTTGGCACGACTGGAGAGCTGGTCTTAGTTCGGCAGTTGGGTACTTCTTTACGCCCGAGGGCACCTCTACGGATTTTAAGTGGCCGTTGGCAACCTCCACCCTTTGGTTGGGTTAAAGCTAACGTGGATGCCAGTTTGAGCTCGCCTCCTTGTGCTGCTTTTGCTGGTGTCATCTTTCGTAATCCTCGTGGTTTCTTCATTATGGCTGCCACAGACAAGGTTGGCTGGGGCTGGCCTCTTGAGGCGGAGTTACTCGTGATTTTATGGGCTGTTGAACTCGCACATGAGAGGGGGTGGCGACAGCTTTGGATTGAATTTGATTCGGCGCAGGCTGTTAAAACTATGCGTCGTGAGATTGGGATTATTCCTTGGCGAGTGAGGGCTCGTTGGGAATTTGTAGTGGGATTAATGGATTCGATGTTGGTTCGGTTTTCGCACATTTATCGGGAAGGCAACAGTATTGCTGATAAGTTAGCCCGCCAACGTACTGCTGCATTTTGGGAAGGTGTCTGCCCGGATTTCTTGGGCCATTCTTTGTTTTTAGACATGCATACGGATTTCTACAAGATCACAGTTTAGAACTGGGGAGTGTTTTCACTGGAGTTTTCAGCTAAGGTCCTAGGTTCATTTTTGGTAGGGAATTCTAGATTGGTCAGAGTTTTTTGGCTTGAGTGGGCTGGTAGCGTGGCAGACTGTTTTGGGGGTTCTTCTTCTATACATCCTGCTGCTTGTTTACACACGCTCAGGTGTTTCATTGCTGCTGTGGCGGCTGTACATGTTTTTGGGTCTAGAGGTTTAATTTGCTGGGATTATTTCTTTGGCATGCTGGTGTTATGTCATTCAGTTTCCTTTTGGCAGGGGAGGATATCTTCTGAGCTTCCCTACTCTCCTGGTTTTCTCTGAAGTGTTTACCTTGGATGTTTCATCCTGGTGTCACTTCTTTTAATTGAAGGGAAAAATGGTTATACTATGCTGACATGGCCTTGTGGCTGACTTGTTCGTTTTCAACACTTCAGTGCCTTAATTGGAATGTTGGGGATACTTCTGTTTTATGCAGGCTGTTGTTTCAGCCTTATCCGGGGATGTTTCCCTGGTTTGAATGTAGCGGTTGGTTATTTTTGTTTTTGTCACTCGTTCCTCGTGAAGGACAGGGGTGTTGTCTTACAAGCTGTTTTGTTCATTTTTTAACACTTTTGGTGCATGTGTTCTGGGTAGGTTTTGTTTATTGTGTTGGTCCAGCGAGTCTCGGTTGATTAGGGGTGTTTCTACTCTGACTTGGGCTGCAGTTGCTAGTGTTAGACTCTTTTGTATAGCAGGGCGAGATTTTTGGGTTTTGGGTGTTACTTACTGCATAGATTGGGGGCTCCTATGCTGTTGGCTTTTAATATCTCAAAGTTTGGGCAGATTTATGGGTATTCCTATATTTATGAGTTACCCAATTAATGTGATTGGCTGTTATACAATTTATATTGCTGACAAATTTCTACAGCATCTTTTGTCCTTTTTTGGGGGTTACTTTTGTTAAAGGGCTGGATTGGGGGATTTTATTGGAAGTTACTATTGCTCTTTGGGTCATACTTTTAATTGGGATTTACTTTATTTTGGATTGGGAGCTATAGCAGCTTTGGCAGCTTTTAATTGCTGTTCGGCTGAAGCTGTGCTGCGGTGGCAATTGGGAGTTATTTGTCGCATAGTTCTTGAGGTTCTTGGTTGCTATGCCTTTTATCTACTGCTGGAATTGAGGGAAGTTCCTGTCCTAACCTCATTTGTCTGTTCAATTGTGGGGGCTTTATATAAAATGGCTTCTTTCCATTTTTGATTTGTTACTTGATGGGGGATTTTTGCTGATATGCTGCTGTCTCGGGTTGGATTTTCCCCTCTTTTGCTGTTATTTTGCTACTTCATTTGGTGGTTATAGTGCCACTCTAGAATTTGGATGTTGTAGTTTATTTGGGAATGGTGCTGCATAGTTGCTGAGATGGTTTGGTAGTGCTGCTGCTGCAATTGGGTGTTAATTGCTGATGGTTATTTTCATTTGTGAAATTGGGCAGTACTTTGTTGTTTATAATTGTTTGCTATTTTTCTTTCTTTGCTGTGTTTTTTGGGCTATTGCCTGGGTTTATTTTGATGTGCTGGCTTATTTTTGGGAGGGGTTACATATCTTCTTTTAAGGCTGCTCTGCTGGGTTTTATTAGATGAGCTACTATGGAAAGGGTGCCGCTGTTTACCTTTCTTTGCTGTGGTTATTCTGGCTGGAGCATGATTCATTTTTGCTGAATTGGTGCTATTCTTTTGCTACTCTTTTGGTTTTGTTATGCTGCTGGTTTTGAAAGCCTCAATACCTGGGAGTATTTTGGGGCGAGTCTTATACTGCTGGAGCTTATTTTCCGATTGGACTTGGATGTCATAATGTAATGTTGGCTGTTTCATTGTCGAAATTGAAGGGGTTTTTGTTTTTGGGACGACATTTTGGTTGACGTTTCACTTGAGAATTGGCTGCTCATTTTGTAATTGGTTTTGAAGAGCTGGGAGATTTCCTTTTCTGATTGCACTTGCTAATTGGTGCTTCCTTATGCGGAATTAGAGTTGGGAGTGTTATTATTTTTGTAAGTTGTTATTACTTAGCTGGGTTTATACGCTTTTGTACAGGATTCTTTTTGTTATTTTTCATTAGTTTTACACCTACGGGATGATATAATTTATATGGTACTCTTTTTTCTTCTGTCCGGTTTTTCCACAAGGGTGGTTTTTCGGCTAGTTTTTTAACGAGACCAATATATATTTTTTCTTGATCCCGCCTCCCGGGTTGTGGGATTTTATCTTTGTTCATCCTTTTTCTTTTCCTCTTTTAAAAAAAATCTTATTCGCTAACACTTCTTATCTTGCTGATGAGGCTTTCTTCTGATGAGGCTTTCTTGTGCTGCGGTTTGTGGCTTTGCTTCAGCCTTATGGTTTTTGGGCTGTTTTCGGTTTTTCGGCTGGTTCACCTTTTTTGGGCTGTTATTGGGCTTTGATTCTATGTCCACTGTAAGTTTTTCTTTGCCCTCAGGTTTTGATTTTGATGGTCCAATGTTTTTCACAGTTCTTTGGTATTTTGGTGTTATATTTGCTGATGCAATTGTTATTTTTCTTATAAATAGTTTGGATAGTAATTGGATATTGTTTCAGAATTTGGGTGATACTTGTGTGGACATTTGGAGCGTTACTTTTGGTTTATGGCAGGGCTGGAATGGGGGAATTTATTCCCTTGGACCTTGCTGTGCTGAAATGGAAGGTCTGACTATTTCCACAAGTTTTGGGCAGAAATTGGGGGATTTATTTTGTAAGGTCTTTCTTTTTATGGTCGGTATTTTGCTGGTTATATTATGGATGGAGTCTATGCTGTTATAGGAGGGAAGGAGGGCTATTTTACCGTTTCTTTTGAGGAATATGGGTGTTTCCTTTGCTGTTTGTACGCTGTGCACGATGTTGTTATGTTTGGACATTAATTTTGGGTGTTTCTATTTCCTGGAATGTGGGCGTTTCTTTGCCTTAGACCTTTCCTGTTGCTGCTCTATTTGAAATTGGGCATTATCTTTTCTATAGCTGTTAGCACTTATGTTGACTGTAGAACGTTACAAAATCATTTTGTGAGAGCTGGGAACGTTACCATTGCAGAATGTTGTATGCTTTTAGACGTTTATTTGTTGTTCCTTTGTTGGAATAGTAGGCGTTTCCACTTGGCTTTATGTCTGGGGAGTTTTGGCAATTCATTGCTGCTGACGGAATTGAAGGAATTGGGGAGTTACATATACTGATTGCAATTTGCTGTTACAATTTGGATTGCTGCCGAATTGAAGTTTTGATTTTGCAATTGGGCGGTATTGTTGGGGTTCTTGGCTGCTTTGCTGGAATTGAATGTTGTGGGGTGTTTCACAATTTTTACTTAGGTTGTTCTTTTTGTGGATATTTTTATTATAATTGCTTTTTACCTAAGGGATGTTTCAAATTATTTGGTACTCTTTTTCCCTCTGTCCGGTTTTTCCACAAGGGTGGTTTTTCGGCCAGGTTTTTAACGAGACCAATATATTTTTCTTAATCCCGCCTCACGGGTTGTGGAACTTTGTCTGAACCTTTTTTCTTTTCCTCTTTTAAATAAAATCTCATTTTCTAACACTTCTTATCTTGCCATGAAATTCGTGACTACAAAATACTTGAATAAATCATAAAACACATATTACAAAGATTTACTATGAGAATTCCACTTATCACCCATGAAAATCACGTCGTAGGAAGTTAAAGGACTAATAAGAACTCTAAACTTTTATACAAATCATCACATGGAATAAAACTAAATGTTCATCATATATCATAGCAATAACACAGATAACAAATTACAGAATTTGTGGGACTCATCGTCAAAGGGATCTAGCACATGTATTTTAAGGACTAAAATCAAATTAGTAGTATAAGTCATCTATTCTTACCATGAAACTTTTCTTTATGCACGATTTCATAATAAATCAGCCAAAGATCATTGGATTAATAAAATTAACTCCACTAATTATTTTCTAATATTCATGTGACTTAACACACGATGAAATTAATAAAATAACTCACATAATTCATACAGGAAAAATCCGATGAAATCCATCAAACCAAGAAAAAACTAATTAAGTCAATTACGTGTCCATGAACTAAATAAAATCATAAAGCATGATTCAAGTCCAATCTCTAACAAAATAAAACTTAGAAGTACCAATATCAAATAAACTCGCAAATAAATCCTACGATCATAAAACGTTCTTACGTTCGTCCCTTAATTTCTTCTCTCATCCACCCTCCTCCACCGTACCGCCATCTCGCTCTTTACTCGTGGTAATATGAAAATATATATTCGGTGAAAGAGGTAAGTAATCATAAAATAGTCACTCAATGGGGGCGTTAGTTCGAAATTTAAATATAAAGGACATGAAAATGTGTAAACATACCAATCATTCTTAACATGTGATACAACCGTCCGTATCTACATTTTTGTACTATCTGAGTACCATGTGCATTATCTGAATGCCTTTAACATAGATGATACTATCTGAGTATCCATAACATCTTAGCACATAAACACATGAACGCATCAACCAAATATTTAAAAGTCGAAATAGAATTACCACTTTTCACTGTTTAAATCTCCCACCTTTAATTTCTTAAAAATAGAAGATGTGTGTACGTCCGGCCTTGCTATATCCTTGAGTTGAAATCTCTACTTCTCTTCCTCAAAAGAACTAGTTATGAAGGTTTACTATTCTCTCTTGTATGTGTCGCTCATGGGGAAAAATTTAGGCTGCCAAAAATTGGTAAAAGTGATTCTCGATCCTCAAAATAAAAAGGTTGATCGGCGAAGGGGTTTTAGGGCTGGGCCAAAAATTATATCGCTGGAAAGGAAAGTCTTGGCCAACAAATCTTGAGAAATATCTTGGATCAATCTTGAAGATACCGAAAATCTTCAATACAATAATAATATATTCTAACCAACTCTAATTTTTCTAGATACTTAATCCCCAGTAAGTATTTTCTTTTATATAGGAAAATCTGAATATCCTGCATAAAATAATAAAGATACTAACTAACTCTAAATCCTAGATATTAATCCTCACGAAATTTTTCCTTTTTGTATAGGAAATTCGAAAATAATGATCCTTTTCTTGATTCCAATCTTCATCATAAAATCTAATCCCAAAAGATTCATTCCTTCATTACTACTATACCCTTAATGAATTAATACTTAATATTAATAACGAAAATACTACTCTTATTCTATGATACAGAAATTAGAGTCATAATCTAGGAGTCCAAATAAACTATTCTAATCAAACAAAACTAAGCAAGAAAATTAAAAAAATAAAATAGAGCTCAAGAAACTTAAAGGACCGAAACTGGAAAAGAAACAAATGCAAGTCAGAAAACTAAACTTGGACGAAAACTGACTTAATTTGGGTTGGGGTGTTACAACCTCACCACCTTAAAAAAATTTCGTCCTCGAAAATTCATACGTACCTTGCAAAAGAAGCTCGGGGTATTTGGCCTTTAAATCTTATTCTCTTTCCCATGTCGCCTCTTCAATTCCCTGGTGATTCTAATAAACTTTAACAAGATTCACCTCTCGGTTTCTTAAGCAATGTTTCTTTCTATCCAACACTTCGTCTGGAACTTGTTCATAGGTTAAATTCTTATCCACCTTCAAGGATGAGTAGTCCAACACGTGGCTCGGATCATGCACATACCTCCTCAACAATGACACGTGAAAAACATTGTGTACCGTAGCAAAGTTTGGGGGTAAGGCCAAACGGTATGCAAAACTCCCAACTCTCTTTAGGATTTCAAAAGGTTCGATATAACGTGGTTGCAACTTCCCTCTACGTCCGAATCTCACAACTCCCTTGGTTGGTGACACCTTCAAGAAAACGTCATCACCATTCTCGAATTGTAAGGGCTTCCTACGCCCATAGGCATACGACTTATGTCGATCTTGGGCAGTTCGGATCCTCTCCTAAATTTTTTTCACAACCTTAACCGTTCTCTCAACAATTTTGGGCGCTAGAATTCATCGTTCGCCAACTTCGTCCCAATACAACGGGGATCTACAACGACGACCATACCCTCGTATGGCGCCTTGCCAATCATTGCTTGATAATTGTTGTTATAAGCAAACTCTATCAATGGCAAGAAATTCTCCCAATTGCCCTCAAAATCCAAAACATACGCTCTAAGCATATCCTCAAGCATCTGGATCATCCTCTCGGACTGACCATCCGTTTGCGGGTGGTACGCCGTACTGAAGTTTAATTTAGTTCCCATGGCAGACTGCAAGCTCCTCCAAAACTGTGAAGTGAAATGCGCATCCCTATCCGAAACGGTCGAAACGGGAACTCCAAGCAATCTTACCTCTTCTTGAATATAAACTTGTGCAAGCCGATTCATACTCCACGTCGTCTTCATTGGAAGAAAGTGAGCTGACTTGCTTAATCTATCCACTATAACCCATATCGCCTGATTCCCTTTAACTGAGCGAGGTAATCCTACAACGAAGTCCACAGAAATGTGTTCCCACTTCCACTGCGGAATCTAGAGAGGTTTCAATAACTCGGATGACCGTTGGTGTTCCGCCTTGACTTGTTGGCAAGTCAAGCATTTCTCCACAAAATTTCCGATGTCACCCTTCATATTTCTCCACCAAAAGATGATCCTCAAATCCCTATACATTTAGGTTCCACTGGGATGGACCGTATAAGGAGTATAATGTGCCTTCTCCATGATTTCTTTCTTCAACTCTACGTCATTCGGCACACACAACCTTCCTTCGTACAAAAGGGCTCCATCGTCGCCGATCGCGAAACCCTTAACTCCTTTCGTCTCAACTCTAAACCACCAAGGAAGACTTCCTTCTCTTGTACCTCAACAATCCGTGCCCAGAGTGTGGTTTGTACCATTATTACCTATAAGATAGATTCCACACTATTGGGTGATTCTACCACTTCCAACCTCAAACGATCAAACTCCTTTACCAATTCCTCTTGGTCCATCATCGAACAAATAAAACCACTTTGTCGACTTAGGGCATCCGCGACTACATTCGCCTTGCCCGGATGATAGTTGATCGTGCAATCGTAGTCCTTGACTAGTTCTAGCCCACGTCTTCGCCTCATGTTTAGTTCCTTCTGCGTGAAGATATAGTTGAGACTCTTATGATCGGTGAAGATCACGCACTTCGCACCGTAGAGGCAGTGTCTCCATATCATTAGTGCGTGGACGACTACCGCTAATTCGAGATCGTGGGTGGGGTAGTTCATTTCATGCACCTTCAGCTGCCTTGATGCGTACGCTACCACCTTCCCATGCTGCATCAATACACAACCTAACCCTTGCTTTGATGCGTCGCTGAAGAGTACAAATCCTTCCGAGATGTCGGGTATCGTTAGCACTGGGGCCGAAACTAACCTCCTCTTCAACTCTTGGAAACTCCTCTCGTAAACATCAGACCATATAAACTTCTCCCCTTTACAAGTCAACTTAGTCATTGGTGAGGCTATCCTCGCAAAACCCTCGATAAAACGCCTATAATATCCGGCTAGGCCGAGGAAGCTACGAACCTTGTTCACATTTGTCGACACTTTCCACTCGCATACTGCCTCAACTTTCACAGAATCCACTTCAACTCCTTTGGCAGTGATTACATGGCCTAGAAAGTTCACTCGGTCTAACCAAAACTCACATTTGGTGAACTTTGCAAACAACTGCTCCTTGCGCAAAACTCCAAGTACCGTCCTCAAGTGCTCTTCATGTTGTTCCTTATTCTCGGAGTAAATTAAGATGTCATCAATGAACACTATGATGAACCAATCTAAGAATGGGTGGAAGACTCGGTTCATCAAGTCCATGAAAACAGCCTGTGCATTACTCAAATAAAAAGGCATTACCACAAACTCATAATGCCCATATCATGTTTGAAAAGCAGTCTTCGCCCTATCTCCTTCCTTAACTTTTAGTTGGTGATAACACAATCTCAAGTCGACCTTTGAGAACACACTCGCTCCCCTTAGTTGATCAAACAAGTCTTCAATCCTACGCAACGGGTATTTATTCTTGATCGTGAGTCGATTTAGCTCTCGATAATCGATACACATCTCTCAAGACCCGACTTTCTTCTTGGCGAATAAAACTGGTGCACCCCATGGCGAAACACTCAGCTAAATAAACTTCTTATCTAACAGTTCTTGTAGTTGCATCTTTAACTCTTCTAGTTCCTTTGGCGCCATTCTATACGGAGCCTTCGATATTGGGGTAGCCCCCGGTACTAGCTCAATTGTGAATTCCACTTGTCGATCGAGTGGTATCCGTAGTAGTTCCTCGGGAAACACATCAACAAACTCATTGACAACAACCTTCCTCTCGAAGCATGGACTAGGAATCCTTGACGTTAGTGCTCATCACATGGACTAGGAATCCCTCACATTCTTTCTCTCGAAGAATCTCCACTGCTTGCATTGCAGTGACAATCAAATTGTTCGTGCTAGGTCGGGACCCAAAATTCGTCAACTCTTCTCCACTAGCCAACCTAAGAGTCACTTCCCTCTTTTCACAATCAATAGTGGCATGATACTTCGCTAACCAATCCATACCAAAGATAACGTCAAATTGCCCTATCTCTATGATAGGTAACTCCCCTTCGAGCCTTCTCCCGCAGATTTCTAGCTTTGCGTTCGAAACAATTTTACTCGTGAAGACAGCCTTACCCGAAGGTATACTAACTTCTAGAGGTTTACTACTATCATCTAACTTACAACCGATCTTCATGCAATGTCTCTGAAGGAGACTGATCCTCATCCGGCTCTCCAGTGAGTAAAAACACTCATGCCTTAGAAGTCGGTGCAGCGTCCCTAGGTAATTGTGGGCACTGCGGCGCCTTATGCCCGGTTTGCGGCATCGGATTCAGATATCCTTCCCCAAGAGGCACTCTCCCGCATGGTTTCTCCCACACTTCGAACATCCCATTTTTGCCAATTGATTTCCTTGACTAGGTCTAAAGCCTTGAGCCACTCCTTGTCCCTGAATTCCCTGGTTGGGTATTTTCCTCGATCCGCCGAAGTGGTCCCACTTTCTCTTCCCGAAGTTATCCCGTGACTTCCTATCCGCCTCTTCCTTCAGACAAGCTGCTATATGTCCAGCTCTTTCAAAGATCTCGGGAAAAGTTAGGTTCCCTTGACCTACCACTATACTTTGGATTTCAGTCCTTAGCCCCTTTGCGAAACGAAGGACACGTTTGTGCTTGGTGTAGACTAGATGGTGAGCAAAACGTGCCAACTGGCTAAACTTCAACTCGTACTCCGCAACCGTCATGTTTCGTTGTCACAACTCTAGGAACTCGCTCTCCTTCCTATTGACACGCCCTAAAATTCTAAGCATCAGCGGAAGTCTCACTTTTAATTAATATAATAAAAACATTCTTTAGGACGTGCACCCATTTTACTAGCAATAAAATTCTTTTCTTTGAAAAATCCTTGTTGAACTAAAATCAAACTTTCATGATAAATTTCTCATTCAATACATCCATAGAAATCATAAAAAATACCTTGACAAACATTCATAACATATTTCAATAATATTCACTTAACATATTCATAGGAATCACAAAAGTAACATATAACATGCTTCAATAATATTCACAAGTGAATTAAACTTATTCTAACATCATTCAACATGTAAGACATCAATTAAATCATGAAATAATACTCAAATAATTCAAGAACAGCAGATGATACCTAAAACTAACGAAAAACAGCCTGGGTGTACTGATCAAAACTGGTTGTGTATAAAAACAGACCACTAACTAATACCAAATCCATTTTCTTTTATACCGTGTTATTTGAGGACGCAGGGGACAGACGCAAGATCATTCTAGGCAAGGCATACAGAATCAGCACCGGTTTATTTCGCTGTCAGCAGTGGGTCCCAGATTTCAATCCTCAGAAATTCAAAACATCTACGGCTCAGGTATGGGTTCGGTTCTCTGATCTTCCTATTGAGTATTGGCATCCCCGTATTTTGGCGTCGCTGGCCTCTGCGGTTGGGACTTTGGTTCGCATTGATGACAATACTCGGAACATGACATATGGTCATTATGCTCGTATGCTTATTGAGGTCGATTTAAAGGACCCCTTGGAGGATAGGGTCATGTTTAGGAGGGCAGGACAATGTGCATTCACTTCTCTGACTTATGAGCGTCTCCCAGAATTTTGTCGTGAATGTTCGGTGGTGGGCCATGGACCTTCCAGATGCAGGAGACGGGGAACTGCTGACACGCGACCACGTGATCGCAGTCGTAGTCGTCCTCGGCAGCATCGTTCAAAGGAGGCAGAGGCTCCTTTTTCCTCTTCGGGGGTGCCTTTGGCTACAATTGATAAGATTGCTGAGGATTTAAATGATCTCACACAGCAAGACTCCTCTGCTCAGGGAAATATTCACGTCGACGATGCGCTTGCGTTGGTCCCAGTGGACACCACTCGACCCTTTTCTACTCCACGTGAACCGACAGCCCTTGCTGGCTCCCTACCGCTCTCTGACAACTCTTCATCTCAATCCTCCCGGGGCACGGACTTTCTCCGTGATGCTCTTAGAGGATCGGATATATCAGATGAGAATCTAAGGACTTTACAAAAATTAAAGAATAAGGCCAAAGGTCGACTTGTTCAGGATGGGCAGGGACCCAAAGCTTCTGAATTATCACTTGTGGCAAGTCGCAGTTGGGCAGATGAAGTGGATGAGGCTCATTCTAGGCCGCCGAGGCACGTCCAAACGCCTTTGCCATGATTTGCCGCGATTATCTTCCAGATAGTTTTCTGCACTGCTGGGGTGAGGGGAGTTTCACTTGATGATAATTTTATCCGTTGCTGTGATGCGTTGGACTGGATATGTAGTTTGGAGTTAGTATTTACGCATTTTTGTTGGTATGGGGGCGGATATTGGGGAGTTTTATTCCTCACTTTTGGTGGTCAGCAGTCTGGCTGTTTTAATTCTGATGCTTGGTTTTTGCTGGTTGGGGTCTTCCTCTTTGCTGTTAGTGAATTCATGGTGGGAGTTGTCTTTTACCTACTTATGCATTTGGTTGTTGTATTGCTGGTACTGTTATTTTGGATATTATGTTGTGACTGCCTGGGTTGTTCTATTTGGTATTTGGGGCCCTTTGTTTGAAGTTGTCCCCTGTTAGCAGCTGCTTTTGCTGTAGTAAGTCGTATGGGGAATGGCTATTTTGATTTCCTTGGTTGGGTTGGGCTGAAGTTTAATTATACACATCTTGCTGTGGTCTCATTAGATTGGTGGAGGGGTTGGCTGATCTGTTTTGGTGGAGGGCAGGGGAAATTGGTACACAGGGTTCTGGGTTTCTCTTTTGGGATTAGGCTTCCTGTTTTGGTCCAGAGCTAACTGGGGATGTTTGTTGCTTTTTTGTGTTTGGTTTTGTTGGTAGGATTGTTCTGGCTTTTCACAGCAGGGCACTATTTTTGTTGTAGAGTTGTTCAGCAGGGTGTGCTTGGGTTTTTGGGTGTTTCTCCTGTGTTAGCTGTTGCTGTGAGGATTTAAGTGAGGGTTGGAGAGTTGCATTTGCCACAATGTTGTGCTGGAATTTTTATCCTTGCTGTCATTTTGTTGTGCTGATTTTGATGCAGCTGGTTTACTTTTTTGGTTACTGTTATATGCTGGTTTGGTAGCCGATTTTAGTTTCTATATTGGCTGTTTTTTGCATATGTTGTTGGCCATGGGAGTTTAGTTCTTTTATGGGGGAGTTACATTTCCATTTGGGTTGGTCAGGAGTCTTGGGGGCAGAATGTGCTTGGTTTTATTTATGGCGTTCAGTCGGCCTTGGGGTTTGATAATCTTGCTGCTGTTTTTGGGGAGTCTTGGTAACGATGCTGAGATGATTTCTTACCTTTGCTGCCACTTGATGTGCTGGGGTAGAAATTGGGAGTTCTTTCTTTTTTGCAGACTGGGAATGTTATACTTGATGAGCAATTCATTTAATGCAATTGGCTGTTACATTTGGTATGGTTATGGTTGCTGCCAATTTGCGGAGTTAGAAGGGAGGTTGTTCACAGTTTTTTTTAGGATTGATTTTTATTGGATGCTGGTTGCTGCTATATTTGGATTGGAACGTTACTTTGATTGGCTGATATTCCGCATTGTTACAATTTTCCTTTGAATGCTGGTCCGAGTTTAATGGGAGGCTGTCTTTGGGGGTCCCTCTGCAGAAATCGGGTGATCATTGCTTATGTTGGTCTTTGTTTTTTCCCCATGGGAGTTACAATTTTGGAGGCTACTTTTGGGGGCCATCATCTAAGATATGGTTGACTAGCTGTTCTTATGTGGACGTTTCTTTTGGGCTGGAATGCCACAGGAGTTAATTTTGGACCGTTTGAGCTGTTTTAATGCTGTTGCGGTTACTCAAATTCTACGCATTACTGGGCTGGAATGGTGCTGAATTGTGTGCAGGCTGCGGTTATGGTGGGGCAGTAATTGGTTGTTTTCATTTGTGAAAATGGGCAGTAACTTGTTTTTTATAATTGGTTGCTATTATTCTTTCATTGCTGTGATTTTGGGCGTTACTTTTCAGCTGTTAGGCCACTTATTTTGCTGCCGGTTTTGAAGGCCTTAATGACTGGGTTTATTTTGGTTGTAGCTTATGTTGAGGCTTCTTTGGCTTTTATTTTTGTTGATTTTTGGAACTTTTTTTTGCTTTTACCTAAGGGATGTTATAATTTATTTGGTACTCTTTTTTCCTCGGTCCGATTTTTCCACAAGGGTGGTTTTTCGGCGAGGTTTTTAATGAGACCAAACTAAATTTTTCAGATCCCGTCTCCCGGGTTGTGGGACTTTGTCTGTACCTTCTTTTCTTTTCCTCTTTTTTAATAAAACCTCATTTGTTAATACTATTATCTTGCGAAATCATCTAAGACCTCTAAATACTCAAATAGATCATATTAAACATATTGTAAAGACTTGCCACGAAAACTTATTCTTAAAACACTTGAAAAGCTCGTAAAACAAAGATAAAGGACTAATTTTGAGCTGAAACTTTAAAACGATTTTGCTCCTGGTTTTATGACCAAAATACTTAACATTTTATGGCTAATAAACTGCCAAAATTTCGAAAATAGGTTGGGCATAAATTCGGTATTTTGAAAACAAGAATTTTGAGGACTAGAAACACATATAGAACTAAAACTGGAACCTCAACTTTCACTAAGTAAAAACTCATGAAAATTGGTCAAAGTGCATATAAAATCATGGCAAACATTCTGGTAAAATTTCATAATTTTTGGAGTTATAAAACTTAACTTATCGATCATGCAAACTAAGGACAATAACTAATTCTCTTAAGAACACTTAAACACATAAATTAACACTTAATCATGCGTATAAAATTCGAACCATCAGCTGCCATATTATTAAATAAATTCATCAACTTAACTCCTAATAATCATGCAAATTAACACATAATCAAATAATAATACCTCATATAAATCCATAATAAAAATCCCATAATTCATCCAAATCATAGCATATCCTAAACCAATCATCTACGTGTCCATGCACTCATCGAATTAAAACATGCAAATGTCTAGTCTTGTGGCAAACATAAAGTGCCGAAAACATATTAAAAATACTTGCAACTTAAATAAAAGCCTACTTGGAATTTATTAATTAAACTTCATCCATTAACTTCTTCTTCAACTCGCATCACATCCACCTTCCTCCGCATCGCCAATCTCGTCACCTTTACTCTTGAAAATCTGAAAATATGATTCGGTGAAGGGGTGAGCAATTATAAAATAATCACTCCGTGGGGATAGTTTAGTTCGAAGTCTAAATATAAAGGACACAATAACATGTAAACATACCCTTCTTTCTTAACATATGATACGACTTTCGTATCCATTCATTGATGATATAGCTGATCATCCTTAACATTCATTTGGCAATATAGCTGATTGTCCATTCATAGATTGATGGTAGAGCTGACCATCCATTCATATTAGCACATAAACACATAATTGCATCAAACTAAATATTTAAAAGTCGAACTATAGTTACCACTTTTCACCATTTTAAACCCCACCTTTTCTTGACTTGAAAATAGAGAAGTGTTGTACGTTGGCTTGACTAATCCTTGTGCTCGAATCCTACTCCTTTCCTCACTCAAAACTGCCGAGACTTGCTCTCTTTCTACCTCTACAAGATGCTGGAAAAACTGGTCCTATAGCTTCATATGTTGGCCGAAATTTGGTGCTAGAGGCTGCTGAAAAATCTTGGGTGTCTAGGGGTCTTAGGGACTTGATCAATACATATTTATAGAGTTGGAAAAGTAGGGTTTGGGGCTAAAAAAGGTGCTGGCCGAAATTGCAAGGAAAAGGCAAGAAAATTGGCCCAATATCTTGTTGTATCTCTATTTCCATACTTGGCAACTTATTTCCTTATTTAAAAGATCCTTACTAACTCTTTATTCTTATGATACTTAACCTTCAAGCATGCACTATTCTCTTGCATAAGAATGTGACTTATTTCCATAAATAAAGATACTAGAAATCCTTGTCTTAATACTCCTTATTTTCGAAAATTCTTATAACTCTAAGACCCAATATTTTCGAAAATACTACTAATACTACCCCAAGTATTATTTAATCCTATTCTTGGTCAAATCCTCATAAAGTTAAATCCCTAAATTTAGTTCCTCAATTACTAACATGCCCTTAATGAATTAATACTTAAGGAAACACTAATCTTAAAGGACTAATACTATAACCTCAACAACAATACTTCTTATCCTTACACTAAATAATTCGACACTTAGTACTAATCTTAAGAGTCCAATTAATACTAATTGGGACAACTAATACTAAGCAACCAATTAAGATTTACTAAGGCATAAAAACTTAAAGGACTAAACCTTGCACTCTCTAAAACTCACGCCCAAAACAAAATAATAAAGGACTAGAAGCTGCTGCCTATGCGGGGTGTTACACCTATCCTTATAAGATTGAGGGTAGTATCTTTCCATCACTATCTCCTTGAAACGCTCCCAAGTCAAGACATTTCTCTCATCAACTGGGCGGATTCTCCAATAGCTTTCCCACCAATAGTCGGCATCTTCGATCAGTTGGAATGCCATGCACGCAATCCGCTGTGCATTAGTGCACTCTATCAACTGGAATATCCTTTCCATTGATCTGAACCACTTCTCAACTGCGTCAGGTCTGTTTCATCCATTGAAGGTAGCAGGCCTGTACCTCCTAAACTGCTCCACTACTTGCGTAGTATTGTTAATCGCCGGTATGTTACGAGCAACGTCAAAAATTGGATCACTTCTTGGAGGCATCTAGAACGAAAGGTTTCACAAGACAAAGAAATTTGCTTAAACAATCCTAAACAATTATAGAAATAGTCTTACTGAGCTAATTCTTACTCAATGCTTCTAAGCGTATCTCACTAGGCATTCACACTTATCAGGAATCTTAAACATATCTTCTTATGCCGTCGTACAAGCACAACATTTTTTTTTAAAAAACTTACATAACATTTCCTTGAAAAACATTAAAAGAATTTCGTAAATCACTTTTACTACTCATGTGACTTTTCATAACTTTCATAAAATATCTTTCATGAATTTCTCATGCCTCAAAAATACGTAAATCATGCCTTAGAAATCATATACCTGAACTTTAAAAAACTTGCAATCTTTACGACTCGGAGATGGCTGCGGATGGGGGTGGTGATGGATGGAGATTCCTCTTTTCATTAAGCCTTTCATGAAAGTTTCCCATAAAACTATGCCCATAACCATCTAGAGCACATAAGAAAATATTTTATTTTAACAAGTCTACAAGAACGTAGACCTGCTCTGATACCATACTGTCACGCCCCAATTTCTATAAACAACGAAAGTCTAACTTTTATTTATTTACTTATGAGATAATTTGGATAATATCCTTTAGAGCGCGACGAACATGCGTGAGATAAATTTTTCTTTTCTTTTAAAACCTTTTGCGACTAAAATCAGAATAACTTCTTATGAATTAAAATAAATGAAACCTAAACACAAGATATATGTCTCAAATAATAAAACCCTATTAATCATGCAATTTCACTTCAAAAATATACATAATTCGCATGCCAACCTAACTTATCCCACTACTACCCAACATATAGTACATTAACTAAACATATAATACCATCTAGGAAATTCTTAAAAAGCAGCAAGGATGTAAAATTCGAAAATCGTATAGTGGGTGTATTTATCAAAACCAAGTATGTATAAACAGTCCCTTAATTCTTTCAAAAAGGTGGGCGATTTTTACTTTGATGGTTGTTGGCATTTAGATATTTCCTTCGTTCTTGCTTACCCCCGCATTGTGGAGGACTTTTTGGATGTTGTTATATCAGAGGGGGAGGACCGGGTTGTTTGGGGCAACACGGTATCTGGGGAGTTTACCTCGTGTATTGCTTATGATGATTTGCGGGCTGGTGTCCCTACAACGATCCCGTACAAATGGCTTTGGCATTCTTTTATCCCTCCTTGCAGGTCTACTTTGGTATGGCGTGCCTTGCACGGTAAGCTTCCTACGTTGGATTGGTTGCCCGGTTTTGGGGTGGCTGGTCCTAATATTTGTCCTCTTTGCATGGCAGCCTCGGAGAGTCTTACACATGTTCTTCTGGACTGTGTTTTTTCCAGGTGTTTGTGGGATTTTATAGGTCATCTTTTTGATATTAGTCTCCCTTTGAATGAGGGTTTTAGATTCCTTGTGGTTTATGCCTCTCTTTTGAGCTTCTCACCTCAAGTTGGGAGGCTTTGGCAGCTCACTTTCATTACCACGGTTTGGGGAATTTGGCGGATGCGGAATCTTTGTCTTCATGATAATGTTTCTGTCTCCCCTAGGAGGTGTTTCACGCTGGTTTTATCTCTTGTTAAGGATTCTTTGGCGTTGGCTGGTGGACATTCCTATGGCACGGTGAGGGAGCTTATGTTAGTTCGGCAGTTGGGAATTTCCTTGCACACGAAGGCTCCTATGAGGGTGGTTCGGGGTCGTTGGCAGCCTCCTCCTTTAGGGTGGATTAAGGCCAACGTTGATGCCAGCCTAGTTTCCCCTCCATGTGCTGCTTTTGCTGGCCCCTAGAGGCTGAAATTTATGCGATTTTATGGGCCATTGAGTATGCTCTTGCGAGGGGGTTGAATAACTTATGGGTTGAATCGGACTCGGAGCTGGCTGTCAAAACTATGCGTCGTGAAATTGGAATTATTCCTTGGAGAGTGAGGGCTAGATGGAAGTTTGTATCAGGTTTAATGGATACGATGGTGGTTCGGGTTTCGCATATATATCGGGAAGGCAACTCTGTTGCGGACTTGTTAGCTCGCCGACGGGCTGTTCAGCTTTGGGAGGGTCATTGTCCGGATTTTCTGGGTCACTCCCTTTATTTAGATATGCATGCGGATTTTCATCGGGTTTCTGTTTAAGTGTTACGCTTTTTATCTTCTATTGATCCTTCTGCTGATTTTGTTATGGGGTTCTTTCCCTCTTTCATTTTATTATCTAGACGGCTGTTTTGGGTCCGAGTTAACAGGCGTACTCTGTTTTACTCTGTTTGGGACGTCATTTTGGGGTTAGGCTGTACGTATCAGTTATTTCTATTGGTTTGTGTTGAGGTGTTTGTGGCCTGTTTGCTTATGTTCGGTTATTTAGGGGTCCTTTTATGGTGTCAATTTTGTGGAGCTGCTGTTGCAAGTCACGACTTGGGGGTTTATTGGGCATGGCAGGGGCTGATTTGGAGTGTTTGCTTTCATTTGTGGGGGATTTATTCTTAATTCCACTGCTGTTGTATCTCGATGGAATTTGGCTGCGGTGGCTTTATTTGGGAATGGTGCTGCTTTGTTGCTGGGCTGGTTTGGATTAGGTTGGTATGGTGGCAAGTTTTATTTCCTGATCCTTGCTATAATGAATTGGAAGGCTGCTGTTATGTTTGGGCTTTATATTTTGGCGTTTTTACTTTTGCTTCAACATTCACATGTTGTTGCTTCAATTGGTAATTGGGCATTAACCTTTCTATATCTGTTGGCACTTTTGTTTCCTGCAGCATATGGGGGTCACGTTAGTTGGGCTTTTCATCTGGTTTCATTTTGGCTGGAGCTGGATTGGAGGTTTGAATTTTGGGAGTTACGGCTGGTTTTTTCATGGGAGGGGTTTCATTCCTTATTTAAGGGATTGGCTGATTTTTGTGAGATTCAGCATTTAATGGATTATTAATGGTTATTCCTTATGCATCTATTTGGTTGTTATATGGATCGTTACAATTTTTGTGAGAGCTGGAAACGTCACCTTTGCAGCCTGCAGTATGATATTAGACGTTTTTTGCTGTTCCAATGTTGGAATAGTAGGCATTTACACTTGAGTAATTGGACGTTTCTTTTTTGGCTTGGGTCCTTTTGCTGCCTAGTCATTCTGCTGCTGTTACTTTGGAAAGATGTGGAAGTATACTTTGGATATTTACATTTAGCTGTTACACGAAATTGATTGCTAAATCAGTGTTGGATTAGGGAGTTTTATTTTCCTTTAGGGAGCTAAATGCTGGTTTTACATTATGGGGTGGCTGAAATTGGGGGTTCCTCTTCAAGATTTGATTGGGGTGTTACTTTGTTTGCTGATGCATTGGCGGGGCTGGCATTGAATCAGCGCTGACTGGGAGATTTTTTCCTTTGCTTTATTTTAGTATATACACCTTATTCCTTATTTTAGTATATACACTTTGCTGGTTCAATTATGGTTTTGCACCTACGGGATTTTTAAGGATTTATTTGGACACTCTTTTTTCCTACGACCGGTTTTTCCATAATTGTGATTTACGGCGGGGTTTTTATCGAGGCCCGAATAATCTTTATTTTTCCTCTATTCCCGGGTTGTGGGAATGCCTTTTTCTTTTTCGCTTTTATTAAAAAATATTCATTGTCTAACACTTCTTATCTCGCCATGAAATTCGTGACTACTAAATATTTGAATAAATCATACAACACATATTACAAGGATTTACTATGAGAATTCCACTTATCACCTATGAAAATCACATCGTAGGAAGTTGAAGGACTAATACAAACCCTCAACTTTTATACGAATCATCACAATGAATAAAACTAAATGTTCGTCATATATCATAGCAATACCACTGATAACAAATTACAGAATTTGTGGGACTCATCGTCAAAGGGATCTAGCACATGTTTTTAAGGACTAAATTCAAATTAGTAGTATAAGTTATCTATTCTTATCATGAAACTTTTCTTTATGCAAGATTTCATAATAAATCAGCCAAAGATCATTGGATTAATAAAATTAACTCCACTAATTATTTTATGATATTCACGTGACTTAAAACACGATGAAATTAATAAAATAATTCACATAATTCATATAGGAAAAATCCAATGAAATCCATCAAACCAAGAGAAAACTAATTTAGTCAGTTACATGTCCATGCACTAAATAAAATCATAAAGCATGATTCAAGTCCAATCTCTCACAAAATAAAATTTAGAACTACCAATATCAAATAAACTCGCAAGTAAATCCTACGATCATAAAACGTTCTTACGTTCGTCCCGAAATTTTTTCTCTCATCCACCCTCCTCCACTGTTCCGCCATCTCGCTCCTTACTCGTGGTAATCTGAAAATATATATTCGGTGAAAGGGGTGAGTAATCATAAAATAATCACTCAATGGGGGCATTAGTTTGAAATTTTAATATAAAGGACATGAAAACGTGTAAACATACCAATCATTCTTAACATGTGATATGACCGTCCGTATCTAAATTTTTGTACTATCTGAGTACCATGTGCATTATCTGAATGCCTTTAACATAGATGATACTATCTGAGTATCCATAACATCTTAGCACATAAACACATAAACGCATCAACCAAATATTTAAAAGTCGAACTAGAATTACCACTTTTCACCATTTAAATCCCCCACCTTTAATTTCTTGAAAGTAGAAGATGTGTGTACGTCCTGCCTTGCTATATCCTTGAGTTGAAATCTCTACTTCACTTCCTCAAAAGAACTAGTTACGAAGGTTTACTATTCTTCTCTTGTATGTGTCGCTCATGGGGAAAAATTTAGGCTGCCGAATTTGGTAAAAGCGATTCTCAATCCTCAAAATAAAAAGGTTGATCGGCAAAGGGGTTCTAGGGCTGGCCGAAAATTATATGGCTGGAAAGGAAAGTCTTGGCCAACAAATCTTGAGAAATATCTTGGATCAATCTTGAAGATACCGAAAATCTTCAATACAATAATAATATATTCTAACCAACTCTAATTTTTCTTGATACTTAATCCCAAGTAAGTATTTTCTTTTATATAGGAAAATTTG
Source organism: Prunella vulgaris (assembly GCA_026898435.1). Lineage (NCBI taxonomy): Eukaryota > Viridiplantae > Streptophyta > Magnoliopsida > Lamiales > Lamiaceae > Prunella > Prunella vulgaris. The sequence goes on from JAPKLY010001239.1 coordinate 29,177, forward strand.
CATATCCTGCATAAAATAATAAAGATACTAACTAACTCTAGATATTAATCCTAACGAAATTATTCCTTTTAATATAGGAAATTCGAAAATAAAATGATCCTTTTCTTGATTCAAGTCTTCATCATTAAATCTAATCCCAAAAGATTCATTCCTTAATTACTACTATACCCTTAATGAATTAATACTTAATATTAATAACGAAAATACTACTCTTATTCTATGATACGGAAATTAGAGTCCTAATCTAGGAGTCCAAATAAACTATTCAAATCAAACAAAACCAAGCAAGAAAAAAAAAATAGAGCTCAAGAAACTTAAAGGACCAAAACTGGAAAAGAAACAAATGCAAGTCGGGAAACTAAACTTTTTGGACGAAAACTGACTTAATTTGGGTTGGGGTGTTACAAGAACACTAGTCATAGATTATTGTTTGGTAGGATTACAACACAATTATAGCCACATAATCCACATATTAAATAATTCTACCAACAATTTGGCGCTAGAAGAAGGGTCCGAACCTCCGATTTTAAGAAATTGAGATAGACTGTGAAGAATTTGGAAGGTGTTCTTGAAAAAACCATCAAGAACAATTGAAGATACACATGAATTGCCGAGAAAACAGCTGATTCCAAGAATTTGTGAACAAAAAACAAGACAAAAAGGACTCTAAACGCATGTGTGCTAGTGGATAAACCAAATTCTGGAAATCCTCTTGCAAGCAAGGCTAGAAAGATCCTTGTTAGACTTACCTTTGCTAGAAATTATACAAGAACAATCTAACTCCCCCAAGCTGGACAATGTCTAAGGACAATATCTATACCTCGGCAACTACCAGGAGGTGAAAGGGGCGCACTGCCCAGAAACAAACTGACGGGGAGACCTCACACCAGCGAGCTCCCCAGCGAGCTGAGAGGGGAGCTAACGCCGGCCCAGTGGTACAAGATGGGCTGAACCCAGCTCTGTGAGAAATACTTCATGACCCCGGCGAGCTACAGTGTACTATTATTGAGCTCAAAAGCTGCAACAACAGCAGCAACGGGGCGAGGTCGCGCAAGCTCCCCAGTGAACTCCCATGGACAATGTCAGGGAAGATAGTGCCAGGCGCACTCAGGCCACCCAGACCAGGTAGCATGCTGGCGAGCTCCCAACTGAGCAAGAGGCGAGCTCCGCTAGAGCTCGCCAGCACAGAGAAGCCGCCGGGAAGGTAAAGGTCGCCGATAGGCTCGGCTCGCAAGGTGGACGAGCTACTACCTATACGGAGGTCTGGGTGACCAACCAATCCCGGGAGGTCCTCTGAGGCAGGCTGGGGCCCAGGAGCGAGGAGACAAAATAAGAATCAGTCCCAGCATCATCCTGAAGGGAGGAGTCGGATCTATGTCCGCGTAGCTCCGTGCATGAAAGGTTGAGGAGGCCAGCCTCTGACAGACTAGGCCCACATGGTGCCCGCCAGTTCCAGCACGTCACATAGAGGCTGCCCCAGAGAGAGGGACTGCGGGGTCATACATCCATGAGGCGTACAACCCCTTGAACAACTTCCACAAGAGGCAGCTCACGATGACGAGCTGGCAACATTGAAGAAGGCGGTGAAGCAGCTACAGATGCAGGTGGCTGCTAAAAATGGCGGAGTTGATGCCAACACACTCTCGGTGTCACCATTGGCACCTGCCATCTTAAAAGCACCGGTGCAGAAGAAGATCCAGTTTCCAGTTATGGCCGCGTACGAGGGAGAATCTGATCCCGAAGTACACATCTCAAAGTACGCAGACTACATGATCTCAGTGGGAGCCTGAGACGCCACCCACTGCAGGAACTTCCCACTGACCCTAGGGGACCGGGCCCACTGATGGTTCTCATCGCTCACCCCGAGGTCAATCCAATCTTTTGGCTAACTGATGCGGGAGTTCCTATCCTACTTCTTCGGCTATGGTTCATACTTGACCCAGAAGCATAGGCTTGCCAACATTCACCAAGGGGATAACGAGTCAGACCAGCAATAGCTGGAGCGGTTCGACAAAATTTTGTTGGAAAGCGAGCCTGTCAGCAAGGACACAAAGATACTCACGGTTATGGCCAGGTTGAAGAATGGGACCGAGCTATGGAAGGAGATGCACTTGTCTAGCCCGAACACCTACGCCGAATTCAGACATAAGGCAGAGGTGTACGTGGCTATGCAGGAGACACTACTAAGGGAGGTTGGTGGCTCCGAGGAGAAAAAGCCGCATGGGAAGAAGTCAGGGGGCATCTACAAAGCACCTAGAAATTTGAAAGCATTTGGTGGCTCCGTTGACCATGTATTCACAGCGGTCAAAGATAAAGCTATGCTAAATGAGCCGAGGAAGATCCAGCACGACCACATCAAGCTCAACCCTAATAAATTATGCGCTTACCATCAGTCCATCGGCCACTTCACCAGCGAGTGTAGGGACCTCCTCAAACAGCTGTGGAAATTTTACAAGGACAGGAAGATGACAGAGTTCGTCAAGGAGGCCCCGGAAAAGGGGCCAATGCAAGGGAGGATGGAGGAAACCGATGATGAAGAAGAAGAGGATGAGTACCGTCGTGGCCCTCAACACCGATGTAGGGGACCTCCCCCTCCACCGGCGCAACAAGAACCTACCAGGGAACTCCACATTCTTGAGGAGCAAATAGGACCTACCGGGGGTCTCGAAGATGGAAGATAGTCCATCTCCAAAAGACAAAGAAAAGCTGAGGTCCGGGCTATCAACCAGGTCCAGGAAGGAAGCTCCAACTCCAAACCCGCCACCAAGCCAACTACTGAGCTCACCTTCCCTCAAGCGGACTTGGAGGGGATACTGACCCCCCGTAATGATTCGTTGGTGATTAGCGCTAACATCACGAATGTGAAAGTCCACCGGCTGCTAGTGGACACATACGCCTTCACCAACAGACTGTTCAAGTCAACCCTAGATGGTCTATGTGATTATGAGTCGTATATAGAGCCTAGTAATGCTAGGTTAGTGGGGTTCGGGGAAGCTGTAACTATTCCCCTAGATCAGATTAGGTTGAGTGTCGAACTTGTATCGGTCTAGGACCCCGAAAGGAGACTGACTAGAGTCGTAGATTTTCTTGTCGTTAATCAGCAGTAGTCCTACAACGGGTTCCTCAGCCGCCCTTTTATCCATGAATTCAAAGCGGCATGTTCAACCTACTACTACTGCCTAAAGTTTCCAACTCCTAAAGGTGTCGGTACAATCAATGGTGACCAGAAGAAAGCTAGAGAGTGTTTACTCCAAATAAAAAGCGGTCAAATTAAAAAATCTGTAACGCAGGTACTTGTACTTGAGGATGAGATGTGGATTCCGGTGAACAAACCTAACATTTTAGATGGCATCTCAGTAGAGACTGAGTTGATGGAGGTGGATAACCAGCCGGAGGTGGCAGAGATCGCCCAAGTAGATAGACCGGTGGAAGATCAACAATCGGCACCGATGGAGGTTGACAAAGTCCCCAGAGTGGAGAACCATCCAGCCCAGTCCCTCAAGAGGCGGAGGAGGCCCGAGAACCCGCATGCGCCAATGAAGAAGGAGACGACCTCGAACCTCGACTGGATTACGAGCCAATGGTGAAGAAGGACTGGAACGAGTTCATAAGCGATCCAAGATGGAAAAATAAGAAGAGAAAAGCCACCCCCGTGGAGGATTTGAGAGCAATCCAGGTGGACCCGGACAAGGCAGACTTAGAACTTTTCATAGGTTCTGAGCTGCCAGAGCCGTATAGAAGCAAGATGGAGGAGTTCTTGAAGTCCAACCTGGATGTGTTTCCCTTGTCCCATGAAGACATAACGGGAATCCCGCTGAAGTACGCATACCACAGACTAAACATCGATCCAATGAGGAGACCAGTCCGCCAAAAATGAAGGAACTACGGACCAGACAAGTACATAGCCTTGACCACAGAGGTGAAGGAGTTGCTCAACAACAAGTTGATCAAAGAAGTGTTGTGTCCACAGTGGGTTGCTAATCCAGTCTTGGTGAAGAAACCGAATGGAGCATGGAGGTTGTGCATGGACTTCACGAACCTACACGTGGCATGCCCAAAAGACAACTTCCCATTGCCCCACATCGATCAACTAGTTGATAACACTACAGGCCACTAGATGATGACATTCATGGTTGCTTTTTCAGGTTATCACCAGATAGCAATGCACCTGGACGACTAGGAACACACGGCGTTCTACACTAACAAGAACTTGTACTGCTGGGAAAGGATGTCGTTCTGACTCATCAACAACGGAGCTACCTACCAAAGACTGGTGAATAAGATGTTCGACCAGCATATCGGACATACAATAGAGGTGTATGTGGACGACATAGTTTTCAAGAGTTTGCGAAAGGAGGATCACCTAGATCACCTCAAGCAGGCCTTTGACATACACGCCACTACAACATGAAGCTGAACCCGAAGAAGAGTACCTTCGGTGTCCATTCAGGGAATTTCCTGGGACAGTTGGTGAGCCAAAGAGGGATCGAGGTCAACCCAACCCAAGTGAAGTGCATCATGGAAATGCAGCTACCCGACTCGGTGAAGAAAGTTCAAAGGCTGACTGGGTGTTTGCCAGCTTAGAACCGGTTCATCTCCAGGTCCGTTGACCGGAATCGTCCATTCTTTGAAGCAATCAAAGTTAACAGAACAAGGGACCCAGACAATTTCTAGTGGATAGATGAATGTCAGAAGGCCTTCAAAAACATCGAGGAGTACCTGGCCAGTACACAAATCCTATCAAAGCCAGAGCCTGGAGAGAAGTTGTACCTGTACCTGGCAGCATCGGAGGTGGCCATCAGCTCGGTACTAGTCCAAGTAGAAGGAAAGGCACATCTACCGGTGTACTATGTGAGCCAAGCCCTGCACGAAGCAGAGTTACGATACTCGCCCACAGAAAAGCTGGCCTATGCACTGGCGATGAGTGTTAGATAGTTGCGACCCCACTTCTTTGACCACTAGGTGGAGGTGTTGATGACATTTCCACTAAGGCAAATACTGCAACGGCCGGAGACTGCAGGACGCTTGTTGAAATGGTCACTATAGGTCAGCTAATACGGTATAACCTACGCACCTCGAACAGTGATCAAGGGACAAGCGCTCTCAGATTTCTTCGTCGAGCTAACTTTCCCACAAGATTCGACGAGGGGACGTATAGCTCCATGGCACCTCTACATCGACGGATCAACTACAGGTAAAGCAGCAGGAGCTGGTGTAGTGCTAATAAGCCCCGACAGATAGGTCTTCACCTCAGCAATCCGGTTTGACTTCAGAGCCACAAATAATGAAGTGGAGTACGAAGCGCTGATAGCTGGACTTAGGCTATCATTAGCTGTGGGAGCAACCAATCTTCAAAATTTTGGAGATTCCCAGCTAATAATATCCCAAATTCGTGGGGAATATGAAGCCAAGGACTAGCAGATGGCTTTGTATCAAAAGATTGTGGTGCACCTGATCTTGATGTTCAAACAAGTGTATATCGAACAGATTCCGAGACTCGAGAATACCCAAGCCGATGCACTAGCCCGACTAGCTACAAGTAGCCATGAAGTTGAGGTGACAGAGGTCGTCATCACCAAGCTAAAGGACCCCTTATCGTCTGATTATAAAATAAATCAGACTTCGAGTGGGGTGCAGGAAGAAGGCGATGATTGGCGCACTCTGATAAAAAATTACTTGAAGGATGGATCGATCCCAAAAGATGCATAGGAAGCTAGTCGGCTAGTGAAACAAGCAGCCAAATACACATTGGTGGATGGCCAACTATACAAACCTGGATTCTCTCTACCCCTACTCAAATGCTTATTGGAAAAGCAAGGGTTTGAAGTGTTAGAAGAAATCCACCAAGGAATCTGTGGGAGTCACGCTGGGGGGCAGACCTTGGCATTCAAGACGATCAGACAAGGGTACTATTGGCCCACTCTGCGCAAAGATGCCATTAGCTTCGCCCAGAGGTGCCGGAAGTGTCAGCTGTTCGCACAAAACATTCATACTCTTGCGAGCCAACTCAAATCAGTCTTCGACCCATGACCTTTTGCAAAATAGGTTATCGACTTGATCAGCCCACCTGGCAGAGGCGATGTAAAGTTCGCCGTAGTAGCGGTGGACTATTACACAAATGTGTTGAAGTTGAGGCACTCACAACAGTAACGCAAGAGAGAATGATCAGCTTCATTTGGAAAATTTTGATATGCCGATTCAGACTGCCGCAGTCAATAGTGATGGACAATGGCAGACAATTCGACTGACAGAAGTTGAGAGAATTCTACAGTTCATGGAATATCAAGAACACTACTCAACACCGTACCATCCACAGTCGAACAAACAAGTCGAAGTAGTGAACAAGATCCTAAAACATGTGTTGAAAATCTGCCTCGAGGGCAAGAAAGGTAGTTGGGCAGATGAGCTTCCGGATGTGTTGTGGTCCTACAGAACTTCATACCTAGCCAGTACCGGTGAGACTCCATTTTCCTTAGCTTTTGGAACAGAAGGAGTTGTACCAGTGGAAGTCCACAACCAAACTTGGAAGGTGGTGGGATATGATGAAGAAGGAAATGACGAAGCCCTGGGTGTGGAGAAGGACATACTCGAAGAAACCAGAGCCTCGTTAGAACTGAAAAATGCCACGTACAAGCAAAGAGCAGAAAAGTACTACAACTCCCAGGTGCGAAATAGAAGTTTCAAGGTTGGGGAATTGGTATTAAGAAGAAAGCTGGCAACTCCACCCGGTGTATTTGGACCCAATTTGGAAGGACCGTTCTAGGTCACCGCAAGCTGGGCAAACAGAAATTATGATCTCGAAGATATGGAGGGAAAAGCTTCATTGTATACATGGAGCGCAGCACACCTTAAGAAGTTCTATCAGTAGCAGCGGAAGGGTTGGAGTATGAAAAGAAGTCCATCACAGAGTTAATGCTCCGAAGAATGTTTATATGCCCTTATGTGAAGAAGCTGCTACATTTTCTGGAGGAGTCTATCCAAGACCATGTGTGTGCCACCAAGTCAGTCTTCTAAGGCCGGGATGATAGATTCATTGTACAAACATGTGTCAGACACTGAAAATGAAATAATGAAGAAGTTGATAATCACTGTCTACATCAGTTCGAAGAGTTGAAGAAAACAGAGTATATCCAGCCGTTAGTAGTAGAGGAAGGTGGACCACAACTTGTAAATAGACTAGTCAGAGGTTCGCATCAGGAATGTTGATGACGACCTATGTAAATACTCTTGCTCAATAAAGTTTGAATTTTTTCAGAAAAATCAATTGTTCAAGCTCCAAATACGCAAGGACTTAGGTCCCAAAAATGTTAATATCTAAAGCTCAAGGCAAAGGCTAAAGTGCCCAGGTTAGCGAAGGTGTCCTTCTTAAAGGATCACTAAGCACCCATTGCCAAAAGTTAGAAAAATTCACAAAAGACTATTTAACACATCTGGGCCAAGGTTGTTAAAACACAATCGCCCAAGTGAATAATAAGAGTACAACTCTCTACCCTAAGTGATCTAAGACAAGCAATTCGGTGCCTGCGTAAGACGAACAACAAAGTACCAAATAAATAAGTACGATTCTTAGTCCTAAGCGACGTAAAATGAACGATTCACTTCCTAAAATGGAATAAGACGAACAATCGCGTACTAAAAATATAAGAAACGAGCTAATAAAAGATATAACGTGCGAGAAATTAAATTAGAGCTGGATATAACCAAAGAGTTGTGTTTGCCCAAAATGTGTAACACGCAAGTGCACGTGATGGTAGTAGGAGTAGCAAGGTAACCAAGTTTAATATCGAACACATGGAGATGGGATATTGCAAGGTATAATTGTTGTATCAAAATCGAAACTCAAATAAGCAATTAAAGGGTATGGTTTCTTATCTACTAAGCTTTTGACGAATAGTAAACTACCTATCACCTTTTTGCAAAAGTGAGCAAGTGGAGAGAATATGCATTAGTGTACTATCCTATGTTTCATATGGTGTTGTATCAGTTAATCATGCAATGATCTATTGGATAATCAATTAGGCGAGGCCTCATTAAAGTGCATAGGTTTCCCTAATTACACATTAAAGCTCTAATTGTAGTGCCTATTCACTAAGAGTAATTCTCATTATCCTAGGAATTTCATCAAACACCTAGCATGCATAGCCTTATAATAAGAATATTAAGGAAAAGAGCTCAATTCTCATATCTTGCTACTTCCCTAATGACCCTAATAATCAATTCAGCATACCAAGTATTCATACATATCACCAATATAGAGAAACAATCATCCAACATCTCATCACAACCATAAGATCAAAAATAGCACAATATTACTCCGTATGAATCATACACCAATGCAATAGAGTATTAACCCATGGCTAATTTGGAATACAAATATACAATTAAGCTAACTACAATCATCATAGCAGTGAAATTGAAGAGAAATTGTAAAGTCTTACCTCTTACAAGAGAAATGGTAAAGAGACTAACTACCTTGAAAATCTATCTACTGATCCGCCAATGAAAATTACAATTCAATCGGTCAAAATGAAGCCCTTGATGTGACGAGAGTGCAGGAACAAACAGATTAATGATCCGTACGGTAGATCAAAAGTAATCGACAAAATCGTGTGAAGAAATCTAATAAACGCAACTAGTAACTTCCCCTAACTTCTAAACATCTAAAGAGTGAATGATGATGTCAAGAATGTTCTTAGAAATCTGAAGTAAGAATTATTTATAGTACCTCATAGGCTTGGACCATTATATCCCTCATTAAACGCGCGAAAGGACGAAAATGCCATCGAATATGTGCAAACCCGAAGGTGCGCTCGAGCATGTGAAGGCCGGTGGTCGGACGGCACGCTCGAGCGGTTCCAAGCCTATGGTCGAGCGGCAGTGCACCAACTTACCCGGGTGAATTCTGCTCGACCGTTGCCTTGGCTGTGCTCGACCAAGAGCTATGGGGCGCTCGATCACAGTTCAATCTCAACGTCTGATTTTTTACTTTTGCGTTTTCAATCCAACAGCTCGTCTGATCTTCCTAGGGTCTCCGATTGAGTATTATAAACATCTCCATGAGTTCGGATCCCATCCTTTGACCTCCTATAATCAAGAATTCCTCATTTTTGCTCGTTTTTACCTATAAAGCACACTTTCTTGCCAGTAAAGGGTTAATAGCACAATTTATACTATATTAGGGTCAAATATGAATATAGTCTCATCAAAACCATATAAAATTAGATGCTAAAAGACGCAATTATGACCCTAATCACACCTCCAAACTAGATTGTTGCACGGCCTCGAGCAACGAAGCGATAAGATAGGGGAATAATTGTATCAATGAAGCATCAAGCACAAGTCAAATGCCAAGGAAGTACAACTCAAATTCAAGCAAGTCTGCAATGCAATCTCATCTAATCAACCATCAACAATGAATCAATAGGCAAGATTTCAAATGAATGAGTCAAGATCCTCACAAGATAAGTGTTTAGCTCACCACTCAAGTGTATAGGTTCTCTTAATCATCACACCACATACACATACAACCATAAGCTTGGCTCAAGTCTACATTCTCCACCACTTGAAATGACAAATCATTCACACATCAATGAGGACTTTCATAAGGTTATAGTGTTGGCTCTTTGGTAGGGAAGGAATATATGGATAAAATTGACTAAGTATGATTAGTAAAGCATAGAAGGAATCATGTAATAATCATTCAAATCTTCATGAAATGTTGCACATACTCTTCATGCTCTTTCAATATCAAACTTTCAAAGATCATTCTTCCCTTTTTAACAAGTTGTTATCATACTCAAAACAAAAGTCAAACTTGACCATATTTTTGTAAAAAGTCAATCTTTTTCTTATGTTTTTCTAGCACTTGCCTTTGAACCTTCTTTTAACATCAATCCATGTATAGAATTTCTTTCCACCTTGGCCACCAAATTCTTCATCATATCACCAATCTTCCTTCCTTCTTTTCACTCTACTAATCATAAGGATAAGAGAGTTCCAAAAAGGAAGGAAAATGGCTTAAAGTGTGGTTAGCCAAAGAAAAGGTCTATAGGCACAAAATGGTAAACAATGAATCATAATGTCAATGGTAGGCTTATATGGCAAAGTGGCTCTATATAGAACAAAGAAATGCCTCAAATCATGTCATGTGAAATCTTCATCTAATGTAGCCTCATATAAGACCAAAGCCAAGTTCTAGAGTAACATGTATGTGTGTGGAACTCACATCAAAGAATATCATCCGTTCAAGATTGAAACGGGAATAAATGACTCAAAACCTCACGGGATATGTGATCAAGACTCATATCATATCAAAATTACTCAAATCATCAAAGTCTCAAGAATCATAGAATCCATAACATCAAAGACAAGACATGAATCAAGTGATAAGTCCACTACATCTAACAAGAAGTCTCCACAACATCCACACAACAATTAGATATTTCATGCCACACTACTCTAAACTAGCAACATAATGACAATCATAACAAGCAAAACAAGTCATCAATATAAACATATGATCACAAGACATAAGTAAGCACTACAAATCCTCAAAAGCATAGCATTGCAATGAGATTTACGAAACGAATACACCCACCCAAACTTTTTTGGACCAAAGGTCTAAAAAGATTGGCAAAGAGTGAAGAAAAGATCATGCAATGCACATATTAAAGCACAATACTCAATAACAACATCATAAAATCCAAGTCATTCCATCATTAATACAAACCAACAAAGCAAACTAAGCAAATACCAAGTCTAAACTACCAAAATATCAATACAATACCAATGAATCACTAAAATCAAGATAGGAAAGAAAGGATAAAGATTGTTACCCCAACCCCATGAAGTTAGACCGAAGTGTTCACTTCACAAAGGCGGGTATCTCGGATGAGTGAAATGCTTCTCTCCAATGTGTCATTGCATCATTGCCCGTTGAGCCTCGAGGATCTCTTCAATGTTGGTGTTCATGGTGTTCATGTTTGATTGCATCGAACTCACATTCCTATTAATTGAATCCACATTCGTGTTGAGAGTATGATAATTGTTGGTCAACCTTGTCACATCCGAGTGAAGATAAGAGTACTCATTCTTACGCTCATTCAAATTTATCCTAAAAGATTGTACCTCATGACCCCACTCGTTTGAGCTTAAACCTGCAAAAATGTTAGCACCTTATTGATCAAAGTAGTTCCCCTCTTGCTCTTCTTGACCCTCCTCTTGTACAAGAGAACTTGATTCACCCCGTGCTCTTTTTGTCACCCTTTTCGCCACTCCATTGAACGTGCAAAAAATCTCTTCATGTATGGGGCTATCTAGTCTCCAATTCCTCTCATTCGTCACGGTAATCACATCATAATCAACAAGAGGAAATAGCAACGTACGATTGAGGCAATATGTTCTCTTCTTCCTTTTGAGCAAATGAACTCTTGTGAAGTAATCTAAATCAAGAAAGGAAAAGTTCGTACATTCCTCACTTGGCTCCCACCCGACACTCCTAGCAAGGTGTGCAATCATTCCTCCATTCGCGAAATTCACCTTGAAGGTTCGGGTTGAAAGGTTTCGGAAAAGATAAGCTCCAAGGTTTGCTTTCAAACTCTTTGTCATAGAGTAGAGAATGAAGAGCTCTTCTTTTCTCACTCCCCCTGTTTCGTGCCTAGCAAAGGCGGTGTTTGCTAGTACCTTATGAGTGTAGATGATGATCGGGTTGGAGAAGTGGGCCGCCTAGGAATGTTGTGGTAGGAAGTCTGGTTCCTCTTCTCTTGTAAGGGCTTCCAAAATTGTTGCTCCTTACAAAGCTTTCCTTGTCGTAGAAATTGCAAGCGGGAACATTTTGTCACACCCAAATGCTCGGTTCACCTGCTTGATGGTCATATTGTAATCTCGGTTGTCAATCCTAATGTAAACTCGAGTAGACACCCCCCTACTTCCTTCACCCTCAATGTGCTAAGAAATTTGATGTTGAGCTTTAGATACGATTTTTCTCGGATGTGAAGTAATGCACCCCACCCTATGTTGCGGAATAGATCCTCTACATCATCCCCAAATCTCAAAGCCTCCACCGTCTCCTTGTGGAAGAATTTCGCTACATGGTGATCAAGATTAACAACCTTCTCAAACCTTGTGAAGTAATCCTCTACATCTCCAAAGGAAAACCCGAACATGGAAGGTTTGTGACTACACTTCTCATAACACTCCTCCTCAAGGCCAACATCATTCTCAACTCTTGTCTTCTTTGTCCTTGACCTTGAAGCTTTCCCTTTTCCTTTATAAGACATCTCCTACACAAAAGCTAAGTATGAGCAAGAGAAAATACCAATAGACTCAACTATAATATCAATTTCATGCATTAAGCAGGCTAAGTAAGAATAATGAGGATATGATAAGAATTATTGAGTCATTATTCATGTTCATGCCTTTGCACAATTACACCTCAACTAAGCATAATTCATAGGTGAACTAACAAATTAATCCAACCCATAGCAACTAAAAATCATAACATCAAGCATTGAACAAGACTTCATGATAAAAACTCAAACTTTGCACAAAATAACTCAAAATCCGTCACTATGCCTACCCTAAAAAATTCCAACTTCAATTAGCTCATAAATCCACAATATAGGCATGCAATTGGGCTCCCAATGGATTTCCCATCAACAATGTAGCTCATTTCCATAAAAAAATTGCATAAAAACATGCTAAGAATAAAAAATCCTTAAACTCAAGCTTAATCTTACTAAACAATGGAATATCTAATTCTCACTCATAATACCAATTCATGCCAAGATACAAGAAATAGTAAGTAGGGAGTTAAACAAACATACCTTTGGTAGGATATTAGGAAGTAAAATGAAGAAATTTGAAGTTCCAAGAGTTTTTCTCCTTCTTCTTCCTTTGTTTTCTTGATAGAACGTGTGTGCAAGAGTGTGGTGAGAAGTGTGTGTTAGTGTGTGGAATATAGTGTACAAGGGTGTAGGACAAAAGTGGGTTAAAAGTGGAAAAAGGGGCCAAGATTCCTTACCTCGTGAATCGCGCTCAGACGGACTCTAGCTGGAGCTCGGACGCCTTCATGGACCCCCTCGGAATACTTGGCCGCCTTGTGGTCGAGCGCGAGTCGTCCACTCTGACGGCTTAGTGGTTCCGCTTGGACATGAGTGTGGGTCCGCTCGGACAGGTTTGTGGAGGCGCTCGATCAGAGCCCAATTTTCACTCTTCCAGATTTTGATTTTTCTACACCAATTCTAAGCAATTCCAATCCAACACAACATTGTATATCTTAGCAAATGTCACATATGAAGAACAGTCACACCCCCAAAACTTTTTCGGATTATAAATTCTAAAAAATTGGAAAAGAGTGATGAATAAAACAATTACTAAGCAATCTAAGCATAATTCCACATACTAGAAAGCACCACACCATCAAATACCTATCCTACCATATCAATATGTATTTCCCAACTTACTAGCAATTAAGCACAAGTAAAATCATGATAAAGTGTATATAATATCACAATGCAATCAATGAAGAACATAGTACATCTCATTTTCAAATCCAAAGTCATTAGAAACAAAACAAAAATCTAACTAATAAAGGATACTAAAAGGATATAAGGATAGGTTGCCTCCCATCTAGCGCTTGGATTTAACTTCCCCTAGCCAGACGCAATGAAGCTCAAGTGAAGTCAATATCAACAAGAGTTGAGTGACTTACATCACTCAACTTTCTCCTCCAAAAATTTCCTCCTTTCAAAACTTTCTTCACCCCATTATTCTCATCTATATTCACTTTCTTTCTCTTTTCAAAAGTATCATCAACAACAATATCACTCTTGAGATCAAGAATGCTTACCTTAACCCCTTCATGCTTTCTCATATCATCTCGTATGACTTTGTTCACCTCTCCTCCAATCTTCTTTGGGAACTCTTGGAAGTATCATGGATCGAAAAAGTGGCTTTCTCACCATTCATTCCTAGAGTAACCTTTCCTCGCTTGATATTTATCAAGGCATCCGAAGTAGCAAGAAAAGGTCTCCCAAGAATGAGAGGACTCTCAACATCTTCCTCAAAATCGAGCACCACAAAATCAACGGGATAAATGAACTTTCCCACATGAACTACCACATCCTCTAGCACTCCTCTTGGTCTCACTTTAGAACTATTGGCCAAGTACAAATTCATCGTCGTTGGCTTCAAGTCATGCAAACCCAATCTTCTAGCAATAGAGAGTGGCATCATGTTTACACTTGCACCTAAATCACACAAGACCTTCATCATCTCACTCCCTTTGATGTGGCAAATCAAAGTGAAACTCCCCGGATCTCTAAGCTTTTGAGGTAGATGTTTTCATATCAAATCACTACTCTCTTGAGTAAGCTTAACCATTTCCGGTTCATTGTCTTTCTTCTTCTTTGCCATAGCATCCTTCAAGACCCTTGTATACTTTGTCATTTGCTCAATAGCTTCATGAAAAGACATCTTTGAATACAACTTCTTGAAAACTTCAAAGAATTTCTTGAATCTATCTTCTAGCTTATCTTTCAACCCTTTTGAAATTTCCACCTTCTCATCCTTATCCACTTTCCCTTCTTCCACCTTTCTCACCACACCCCCTATCTCTCCTACCCCGTTACTACACATAGCCTCTTTCACCAACTCATCATGGAAATTCTCTACATCACAACTCTTCACTACATCGCCTTTCAACTCAACACAAGTAGCAATAACATTACAATGCTCTCTAAGATTAGGTTCGGTGGTTGAAGGAAACTTACCCTTGTTGACATGCGGACTCATTGAGGTAGCAAGTTGTCCCATTTGGAATTCGAGACTCTTGATTTGATTTTGTTGTGCTTTATACAAATCATCAAACTTCCTATTGGTCTCATCATGTCTTCTTTCATTCTCCACTCCCATGTCCTCCATCTTCTTCAAGATTAGTGCCAAAGTGTCATCCGTGTTTCCCCTTCCCTCATTGTTCGGTGGCTTCGAATCCGGATCAATCCCGGGAGGAAATTGGATTGCTCCCTTGGGATTTGAGTAAGAAAAATTTTCGTTCCTCCGATTTAGGTTGTAGGGCTGATTGCTTTGATTAGGATAAGGACCTCCTTGTTGTTGAAATGGTGGAGCAATGTATGGCCTTTGATTGCTAGGAAATGAGTTATTGTATTGGGGTCGCCCCATAACTCACCTTCTCTTGGGTAGAAGGTGTAGGAGAAGGCACATTTTAAACAACATTCACTTGCATCGGAGTAGGGGCTTGGTTTTGATTTTGCCCTCCATATACCATGAGCATCATGTTCTTCATGTTTTCCTCAAGTAGAGACACTCGGTTGCCCGTTCCAACACTCGCTTCCCTTTGAAAAGCATCATTGGCTGCAATGTATTCAATGATCACATTCACTTGGCGAACCGTTCTTGTCCAAACCAACCCCCCGGCACATGAGTTCAAATAATTCTTATCCCCTTCATGAAGGCCTATAGTGAATTTTAAAAGTGTATCCTCCTCTCTCAAACCATGTTGTGGACAAGCCAATAGTAAGGCTTGATACATTTCCCAAGCACTAGAGATAGTCTCTCTTGCCTTTTGACTAAAGTACTTGATTTCTTCCCTTGCCTTGAGCATCTTCGACGAAGGGTAGAACTTCTTTAGGAATTGTGAGCTCAACTCCACCCACGTAGCAACCTTGGGGTTCATAGATTGTATCCATGTTTTGGCTCGCCCCTTTAAGGTAAAGGTAAAGAAACAAAGCTTCTTCTCGTTGTATGACATGCCCTTGTACTTTATAGTATCGCAAATTTCCATGAAATTACTAGGATGGGCATTCGGATCCTCTTTGTCGCTTGATCCCTCAAAAGGTGACTCTTTCAACATTTTCAAAAGATTGGTGCTTAACTCAAACTTTTCCGCATCAATAGGTGGCCTTTCAATACCATCATAGAATTCATTCACCCTTGGCTCAAAATAATCTCTAAGTAGTGGTTCATTGTTGAGGTTTTGAGGTGGATGGACAATTTGTGGTCTAAGGTTTTGTGGTGGTGGTGGATATGGGTAATATGGGTAGTTATGAGGTGGTGGTGGGTAATAAGGTTGGTTTATAGGGTAATTGGGATAGTTTGGAAATTGGGGTGGATAGTGGTGATGTAATGGTTGGTTTTGTGGTGGATAAGGTTGGTATAGATGTGGTATAGGTTGTGGTTGGGGTTGAGGAACCTCTCTTTGAGCCTAGTGCTCATCACCATGATGCACTTGTTGTCTCATTGACTCTTCATCTCTAGCTTCATTCATGTTGTTCTCCATAGTAGTTTGATTCACTCTAGCTTATCTTCTTCTCCTTCGTAGGCTTGTCTCAAGATCCAAATCAAAGGGTAATAGATCTCCCCCTTGACTCCTTGTGTGCATGTACCTACAAAGAGGCGAGTATCAAAAATAAAAAATCAAGAAACAATAAACAACCCATTAACTAGCCATCTCCCCGACAACGGCGCCAAAAACTTGTTTGCCCAAAATGTGTAATAAGCAAGGGCACGTGATCGTAGTAGGAGTAGCAAGGTAACCAAGATTAATATCGAACACTGGGAGATGGGAGATTGCAAGGTATATTTGTTGTATCAAAATCGAAACTCAAATAAGCAATAAAAGGGTATGGTTTCTTATCTACTAAGCTTATCAAGAATAGTAAACTACCTATCACCTTTTTGCAAAAGTTAGCAAGTGGAGAGAATATGGATTAGTGTACTATGCTATGTTTCATATGGTGTTGTATCACTTAATCATGCAATGATCTATTGGATAATCAATTAGGCAAGGCATCATTAAAGTGCATAGGTTTCCCTAATTACACATTAAAGCTCTAATTGTAGTGCCTATTCACTAAGAGTAATTCTCAGTATCCTAGGAATTTCATCAAACAACTAGCATGCATGGCTTTATAATAAGAATATTAAGGAAAAGTGCTCAATTCTCATATCTTGCTACTTCCCTAATGGCCCTAATAAACAATTTAGCATACCAAGTATTCATACATATCATCAATATAGAGAATCAATCATCCAACATCTCATCACAATCATAAGATCAACAATAGCACAATATTACTCCATAAGAATCATACACCAATGCAATAGAGTATTAGCCCATGGCTAATTTGGAATACAAATGTACAATTAAGCTAACTACAATCATCATAGCAATGAAATTGAAGAGAAATTGTAAAGTCTTACCTCTTACAAGAGAAATGGTAAAGACACTCACTACCTTGAAAATATATCTACTGATCCGCAATTGGAAGTTACAATTCAATTGGTCAAAACAAGGCTCTTGATGTGACGAGAATGCAGGAACAAACGGATTAACGATCCGTACGGTAGATGAAAAGTAATCGACAAAATCGTGTGAAGAAATCTAATAAACCCAACTAGTAACTTCCCCTAACTTCTAAAAATCTAAAGAGTGAATGATGATGTCAAGAATGTTCTTAGAAATATGAAGTAAGAAGTATTTATAGTACCCCTTAGGCTTGGACCATTATATCCCTCATGAAACACGCAAAAGGAAGAAAATGCCCTCAAAAGTGTGCAAAACCGAAAGTGTGCTCGAGCATGTGAAGGGCAGCGCTCGATGGCGCGCTTGATCGGATCCAAGCCTATGGTCGAGCGGCAGTGCATCAACTCACCCAGGTGAACTTTGCTCGACCGTTGCGTTGGCTGTGCTCGACCATGAGTTATGGGGCGCTCGAGCACAGTTCAACCTCGATGTCCAATTTTTGACTTTTGCATTTTTGATCCCACATCTTGTCCGATCTTCCTAGGGTCTCCGATTGAGTATTATAAACATCTCCATGAGCTCGGATCCTATCCTTTGACCTCCTATAATTGGGAATTCCTCATTTTTGCTTGATTTATCTATAAAGCACACTTTCTTGCCAACAAAGGGTTAATAGCACAATTTATACTATATTAGGGTCAAACATGAATATAATCTCATCAAAACCGTATAGAATTAGATGTTAAAAGATGCAATTATGACCCTAATCAAGTTGAAATTTCATTCAAAAAATACTTAGAAAATCTCTAAGTATTGGAAGCTGTGTTGGTTACAATGGCCAACCAGCTAGCCATCTTTAAAAAGACAAAAAGCTCCTTCTTGTCTCCTATGAAAGCCTAGCGAGTTACCCTATCTAAACGAAAGCAAAAGAAGCAAAAAAGGGAAATATCTTCAAGTCCTGGGAGCAGTGGGGGTTTCGGCTGTTGGAGCAGCTGAGGCATCAGTGGGGGTGACCTCGGTGGGGGCATCGCCAGCAACCTGACCAGCAACCTCCTGGCCCGCCGGAGGAGAGAGTCTTGGAGGCTCCGTGATGTTGCCCAGCCCACTGGTGTCCAGTGTGCTGGTATCGATCATGATACCCCCATCACATCCTGCATCTGCTCTTTGGTCGGGGGAGTTTGTTGTTCTTCCTCGGCATTGACAACAGGGACCACGAGGGTTTGGATGACTTTAAAATGCACGAGGACGAAGTCCAAGTTGATCCCATAGCCATCAAGGTCGCCAATGTCCAACTCATTTTTCTACGGGATTTTAGTA
The DNA here is from genome assembly GCA_026898435.1 of Prunella vulgaris. Taxonomy (NCBI): domain Eukaryota; kingdom Viridiplantae; phylum Streptophyta; class Magnoliopsida; order Lamiales; family Lamiaceae; genus Prunella; species Prunella vulgaris. Next base: position 47,757 of record JAPKLY010001239.1, read on the forward strand.
TTCTCCATGCAATCCTTAAACTCGGAGACAAGTGCATCCCACTCATCGTCCTTGTTCATTCGGGCCCACTGGAAGGCGCGCAGGACCTCGACGTATCACGGTATGAAGCCGAGGTCAGTGGAGGTAGTCCTCACGAGCTCCAGAGTTCTATTAGTAATCCAATTTCTCAATCTAAATCAACTAACAACAAATAGCATATTATCATTTGCAACTAATAACATACTTTCAAATAAGATTGAGGACATAAATAAGAAACAGCCACACAAATACCAAATAAACAAGAAATTAACTAATAAACTTTAATCTAAATATTTACAAAGCCCTAGAACCAAAAGTTTTCTAGCCAAGAATCATGTTCAAGTATAACAAAATTTAAATAACAAAATAAAAGAAAGGAAAGGAAAGCTTAGTCTCTTGTGGTTGATGAAGAACACCTTCTAATATGTGTTAGTGTGTGGGAAAAGTTGCAGGAATTCTCTTCTCCCTTCCTAAAATCTGAAAAAGGGTATTTATAGTGTTTGGGTTAGGGCTCAAGAATCAAGAAATAAAATTTGCAAAAATTCCTCCCCATTTTCTCAAATTCAAAAAATACCCTAGCATCTATTCTTTTTTCTCAGCTTGTAAAAAACGTATTCTATGAGGTGTAGCTCTTCTTTAAGTAAAAAAAATATGATTTCAGCACTTTTTCCTCGTTATTTGGCCCAAGTTGCTAAAATTGGCAGAAGCAGTTTTTGAGTTAGAGCTCTACTCTACTTCACAACAACACAACACGTTTTAACCTTCTTTTTTAGCACTTTTTCAAGTAGGTAACAATTCTTCCTCTGGCTTCAATCAAGAAATTCCGGCAAGAGATGGCACAATTTTAAAAAAAAATAGAAGAAAACAATTTTTAAAAAAAATCTAAAGATTGTGACTTAAATAATTTGTTTGAATGGTGATTATTTCTCATAAAATTTGAATGGAAAAGGAAAAAGAAGTAGTCAATGATAAAACAAAAATTCAAACTATCTTTAACAAATAATCCAGCCAATTTATTTTTGATAATATATTTTGAAGAAATATAAAATTTTCGGATAGAAAAATAGAAAAAGAAGAAATAAATTATAACAATAAATCGAACAAATTTTCTATAACATTCCTAAAAAATAAGCAAAATTTTGGAGAGAGAAAACTTAAAAAGTTATATAATATTTCATATAATTAAAATAAAAAAAATCCAGATCTGAATATATCGAATTAAGGGTTAAAAAAAAAAAATGAATGGAAGGAGGAAAAAAGTCACTATTCATTTTACTTGTATCATTTTCATTCTTTCATACAGATTTAAATGGTGACTTAAACAATTTGTTTGAATGGTGATTATTTCTCAGAAAATTTGAATGGAAAAGGAAAAAGAAGTAGTCAATGATAAAACAAAAATTCAAACTATCTTTAACAAATAATCCAGCCAATTTATTTTTGATAATATATTTTGAAAAAATATAAAATTTTCGGATAGAAAAATAAAAAAAGGAGACATAAATCATAAAAATAAATCAAACATTTTTTCTGTAACATTCCTAAAAAATAAGCAAAATTTTGGAGAGAAAAATCTTAAAAAGTTATACAATTTTTGATATAATTAAAATCGAAAAAAATACAGATCTGGATCTGAATATACCAAATTAAGGGTTAAAAAAAAGAAGAAAATGAATGGGGCCATGGAAGGAGGAAACAAGTCACTATTCATTTTACATGTATCATTTTCATTCATTCATATATATGATTTCAAATGGATCAATAATGAGTAAGTCTCGTACAAAAAGAAAAGAGATGAAACAAGGTAGGGAGATGGATGGCCGATGGGGCGTGGCAACGTGGGAGAGGGAGGAGAAAAAAATAGAGAGAAATAATGAAACTTTGAACGTGTGAGAGAGAGAAGGGGTTAGTGAGAGAGAAGAGGATAGTGGGTGTGTACGGAGATAAAGTGAGAGAAAAAATAGGGTTTTTAAATAGGAATAAAAATAATAATTTATGTGTGTACTAATTATACACTTGTAAAAAAATTGTGCTTCTCGGAAGTTTTTTCCAATAATTAAAAGGTGGGTGTACTTGTTTTAAGAGAGATGGTGAAAAGGGAATTTATGTCATTTCATATATGATATAAACTAATTAAAATATAAGGTGTGTGTACTTCTAACAAATGTGGTTGCATATAACATGGGACAAATGAATTAGCATCATTTTGGGCCAACAATTTAATTGAAATTGTCACAATATTTTAATTGAACCCAACAATAACTTAACAATTTAATTCATTAATTCATCTTTATTTTTCTATAAAATTGTAACACAAATGATTTTTCTACAATCAAGCAGAATTGATCAAGATAAGGTAATAAAGGCATAAAATCACAACAAAAATAGACAATAATAACACATTAATATCACACAATTTTCACCCGAATCACTTTTTCAATCTCTTTCCTTTTTCCTAATATATTTAGATCATCAACATATACTGAGATGATAAAAAAACCCTTAAGTTATTAATCTCGCATTTTATCACTCTACTTTATTATTTCATTTTGTTTTGGTACAAATACCCATATATATCCATCAGGGATAAAATATTGAGCGATATGTACGATAGAACAAACTATTTTTCTTTATTTTGCGAATCTAGCTCTCGCACACTTGCTTCTTTCTATTGTATCTAATCAAAGAGCTTCGAGCACCCAATTAAGATACTGGATCCAGATTTTATAAAGAGCAATTGTGGGTATGAATAAGTTGTCGACAACAGTGATATATTTATCTCCTAAATTTATTTATTTTAACATTCATGTAAACAAGGTCTTCATCATTTCCCAAAATATATACTGATCTTGGTGTTGCGCAAGCACGTACTTTTTACTAGGATTTCAAATAAATTTGGCAACTTTTGAGAATGAGCAACATTTGTGTACAAATTTCTACCGTAGAAATATCCATTTTTGAAAAATTCGCGGATCTAAACTGGGTCGGGTCAGATTTGGACATTTTTTTCCAAAATTCGCTCAACTTTTAGTTCCAGGTTTTTTCGCTCCCAGATATGTTACAATTTGGGCAAAGGCGTGTTTCAATTAGACAAATCTGTGTTACAAATTCTTTAAAAATTAATTTTTTGTACTTTTCAAGTAACTTTCAAAGAAAATATGTATTTCTACAAGTATAAATATGTGTTACTTAATTTATTTTTTATTCTCTTTGTTGATTTATGTTAAAAATATGTTTTTTCGCTCCCAGGTATGTTACAATTTGGGCAAAGGCATGTTACAATTAGGCAAACTCTGTGTTACAAATTCTTAAAAAATTAATTTTTTGTACTTTTCAAATAACTATAAAGAAAATATGTATTTCTGCAAGTATAAATATGTGTTAC
>JAPKLY010001240.1:0-21690 GCA_026898435.1 Prunella vulgaris
CATCTAGGTTGTGAATTTAGTACTTGTTACAAGAAACTGATAATGTGATCTTGCTGTGAGTTATCCGGGGATCACCACATTTATCTATAGTGTGACTTGTACTATTATATGAACGGATTGCAATAAATAAATAACATTCATATTTATCTAAAGCACAGTGATAAAAGATTTATTTCAGATAAAGCTCAAAGATTCAGTTTAGTTATACAAAGTAAAAGCATACTTTCTAGTATAACCCTAACAAGGAGGAGGCTTGCTATGAAGTAGAACAACTATATCCTGCCTTGACCTCCCATCCCACCCTCAAGGAGATGTTTGAGAGGGTAAGGCTACTTGTAAAGCTCAAGGATGCCTACCTATATGAGCTTTTGGAGGCTGTCAAGGGACAAGGTGAAGATTTCTGGAAAAAGGAGGAAAAGGAAGTGCTTGAGTTTGCTCAAGTAAGAAAGGTTAGTGTGCTGTTGCAAGAATGGGAGTTTGATAAATTGGTGGCCAAGAAGTTGGAGGAAGCAAGTTTGTTAGAAGGGCCAAAGGAGAAGTCCACTGATGATCAGAGGAAAGATGGTGATATTAAAGAAGCCAACCCTGCTGAGGAGGGTCAGGCTAGTTTGGTTCAGGAGATGTCCCATGCTACTGAGGATCAGGGCACTGAAACTTAGGAAACTCAGAAAGAGTTGGTGCCTTCCCCTGATGAGACACCAGTGGCCCAGATAGAGGGAGTGATCCAAACTGTTGTTCAGGTTGCCATGGAGCCTATGTCTGAAGGAAAGGAGCAAGCTAGCCTGACTGACAAAATGGAGAATCTTGAAATCCTGATGGAAGGACAATCTGTTGAAACTGCCTTGCTGGATGAGCACTTGGAATAGGTACGGGACTCAAACTTGACATTGATCACTAACCTATCTAGCAATGTGGACAGTTTGGAGATGAACCTTGGGAAGGAGATCAATGAGATAAAGACGAGTTTAGATCAAGAAAGGCAAGCCCATGCACAAGCCCTGATAGCAGTCAGGCAAGAGAATGTGGAGGAAAGAGAAAGATTGATTCAGGCTACCATCACTGTTATGGCAGGTGGCCTGATGGTGAAGATGGATGGGTATATCCGGCAAAGAGAAGAGGCTCTGAAGGCTGAGATAGAAACCCAAGTGAGGCAGGCACTCTCAGTTTTCCCCACCCAGGCAGCCACTAACCTAATATTAGAAGAAAAGTTACAACCTTATAATGATTTTGGTATAAATGCTGCTTATCATTTGAGGGCTCTGAATGAGGAAACGAAGGACTGTCTCACTCACCTGCGAGTTGTGGAACAGGATACAGCCAAGCACTCAGTAGCTCTTGCTGAACTCTCCAAGAGAGTTAGCAATTAGGGAAAGAAAGCCCAGTCAGAGCACTAGGTGGTCCATCAGTGGGAAAGAAGGCTGATCCCGAAAAAGTTGTGCCAGAAGTTAGGCAGGAGATTGATACTTTGGTCAGAGAAGGAGAACAGGCCACTGCTGGTGAAAGAAGGAAAGGAAAAGTTGATGCTGGAAAGGAGACTAAACTGTCATAGGCCAGAGATCAGATCCTGAGGGATAAAAGACAATGAATTGAGCAAAGAAGTGTGAGTGGTTCTGAGACTCAGGCCACTAAGAGAAGGAGGATTCTGACTGATCAGGGAGAGGACGAAGTCAGGGAGCTTCCAGTTGAAAATCCCAATCCGATTGCATCTCTTGCCCCAGTCCACCCAAGAAGGTCCAGTCCACTGAGGACCTTTTCAGGCCACCATCACTCAGTCCACTGGCCCAAGCAGTTAGGTCAGGGAAGTCTCTTAATGAACACAACATGGAGAAGGCTGAAGAGAAGAGGCGGCTGATGGAGAGTGGTCAAATGATGAAGCCCCCACCACCAAGGAAGGCTAGAAATTCATACTGGAGGATGAAGGCCAAGAGGAGCCAGGCTTAGGTTAGTGAGCCAATTGCCAAGTTTCCACACATAGATCCTTGGGTTCCTAGAGAGTGCAATGACTCTTGGGAGGAAGCCAAGAGGGAGTTTGTATACTCATTCTATGTGACAGGTGAGTACGAGGGGGTGGAAGCTGATGAGGTCTTTCATCAGAAGATGGTGGAGAACTGACCTGCTTTGTATCCCAAGATCCTGAACTCCTGGGAACAACACAGTGGAGGTGAACCCTTCAAAGCCCCTGGCCCTATTCTTTTCATGCCCCCAATGGATGCAAGTGGGGAGGTAAGGTTGCAGGACATCTTGAATGAGTGGCTACTGGTTTGTGACCAACTGGGATTGAGGGGTCACAGCAAGGATGTCATGGAAAGGAAAATGGAGTTGAAGAAGGGGGTGTTTGCCCAGTATGGGCTGGAGCCAACCTTTGGGAGCCTGTGAGGCAAAGTAAGCTGATGAAAGAAGCAGAAGAAGATATTTTGATTTATCGTTGTTTTATTTTGGGCAGGGTAGTATGATGATTACAGTGGAATCGTGTAAACTGTAATCATTCTTGATATCAATGAAAATTTCTATCCTTTTTTAGCCCAAGATAATATCTCATTATCTGCTAGGCCTATGCACTTTAATATAAATTGCTTAACTAACCTGCAGGTAGTCAGACAGGGGGAACTTTTGAAATTTTAATTTCTACTAAGTAAAAGTCTTCTGATAAAATGTTAAGTCAGGATGAGTCTTTGATCTTATCAAAAAGGGGGGAAATTGTTGAGAAATGAATTAGAAAATGTTTTGATAAAATCCCGAAACTCCCCTGATGTCTTTATGTATCACTAAGACTTAGTAAAATAGCCCAAAGTGTTAAGAGGCTATGATAAAAACTCAGAATAAGAGTTTATTTGTGAAAGGCTACTTATGCTAAAACTAGTCTGATGAATGTAGAACTAGCATGATGTATACTAGACTAGCCTGATGAAGATTTAGTAGATACACCCACTGACTGAAGAATGCACCACAGAAGACTAAATCCAAATAGCCTGAAGAAGACTCCCCTGAAGACAAGTATCCTGATGCATTGAAAGTCTTCAGCATTTAATAAGGAGGCAGCCAACACATAAATGAAGTGTTAAAAGCAACAAAGAGAATGTTCCAAGTCATCTGATGAAAAGACAGAGGACTTAAATGTAACCGTTAGAACTGGACTGAGGAACAATTAAGTCAGACCAATGAGAAGCTGCCACCTATGTACGGACCTGACATAAAGACTGACCTATCAGTCCCAGAATCAGAAGCAACCAGCAACCTAGGATGGCACTTTTTCCAAAGGCGGCTGCATTAACTATAAGCAGGCATTTAATGAGCTTTCAACCATTAATGCTTGGAGAGGCTGACCATCCAAAATCTGGAGAAGATTTTTTGGACGTTGGACTACAACTTTTTCACTGATTTGACCATCCAAAATCTGAAGAAAATCAGGAAGAACATTGGGACACTAAAATAGCTTGAATTTGAAACTATCTCTCTAACGGATAGTATTTCAAATTTAAGTCTATAAATACAAGAGTTGAAGAAGAAGTTAAACAAAGGGATCAACAGAAAAAAACTGAAAAGCTCAAGCACTCGAAAATCATTCTAGTTTCCCAAGTTCTTACATTCATTAGAATTCAATCTTGTATTTAGGCTTACATTGTAATATCTCAGAAGCCTACTGAGATAACCCTATCTAGATACTGATCTTCACTGTAAAGGGTTATCTCAACCATAGTTGGAAAAACTCAAATCCTTAAACCAAGTAAGGTTCAAGGTTGTGAGTGAAAGAAAGTAAGCTAAGGAGTGTCTCAGTCTGAAATCTGAGAGGACTAGGACTCAGTGAAAATCCTAGAGATCAAGGGGAGTTATTCTTGATCAATGCACCTTGGCACTCTAAAACAAGGAATTCATGTGGTTAAGGAATTCTCCTGTTAAATCAGGAAAAGTGGATGTAGGAGAGTTGAACTCCGAACCACTATAAATCCCAATGTCTCTTGTACTTTTGTGTGAGTTAATAACTTCAAGTGTTTTCATTAATAATCCGCTGCACAACTCAATTTGATCAAATACTCAGGCTACTTGTCAGGTGACCTTCAAGTCCACTGATCTTTTCTGAAGTAGCCTGTACTTTTAATAAAGTCCACTGACTAACTGGTCTTCAAAAATTGGACTTACAGGTGTATTCCCCCCCATACACCTGTCTTTATTTATTTGGGACCAACACACGCTTGTGGACAGTCAGCTGTACAAACAAGGATTCTCCCTACCCCTACTCAAATGCCTAACAGATAAAGAAGGACATGAGATGTTGGAGGATATCCATCAAGGAATCTGTGGGAGTCATGCTGGAGGGCAGTCTTTAGCATATAAAACAATCAGACAATGGTACTAGTTGCCCACTCTACGCAAAGATGCTATTAGTTTTGCTCAAAAATGCTGAAAATGTCAATTATTCACGCCAAACATCCATACTCTAGCTAATCAGCTCAAATCAATTTCCAGCCCATGGCCTTTTGCAAAATGAGGTATTGACTTGATCGGCCCATTCCCACCTGGCAAAGGCGGTATTAAGTTTGTCGTAATTGTGGCAGACTATTACACAAAATGAGCTGAAGTTGAGGCATTGACAATAGTAACGCAGTAAAGGATGATTAGCTTTATTTGGAAGAACCTGATCTGTAGGCTCGGGCTCCCACAGTCTATCGTAACAGACAATGGGAAACAATTCGACGGTAAAAAGCTTAGAGAATTCTGTAGCTCCTGGAATATAAAGAAGCATTACTCAACCCCTTACCATCCTAAGTCCAACGGATAGGTCGAAGCCGTCAACAAAATTATTGAACATATTTTGAAAATCCATTTTGAATATAGGAAGGGTAGTTGGGCCGACGAGCTCCCTGAAGTGTTGTGGTCTTACCAAACATTCTACAGAGCTAGCACTGGGGAAACACCTTTTGCCTTGGCATTCGGAAGTGAAGTAGTGATCCCATTGGAGGTCCAAAATCAAACATGAAAGGTCGCATACTATGATGAAGAAGTTAACGATGAAGCCTTGACAATGAAAAAAGACCTACTCGAATTTAACCTTTCAAATCTGTGTCAGTGAAAAATGCCTTTTTACCGCCCAAATTTAACCTTTCGAATTTTGATAATTATTATTTTTCTTAAAAGTTGAAATTTTGGGCGGCCTTACCTTTTTCAAAACCTGACACACACGCGTCACCTCTATGATTGGAAAGGTCGCCCAATCTGGGCCTTTCCTTTATGTGACGCAATATGTCAAACAAATTGATCTAACGATTAGTTTTTTACTTTTTCGAAACTACTCATCTTCCTCTAATATAAATATCTCCTCTCTTATCCTCCATAACCTTTACGCTTACATATTTCTATGCAAATATTTTTCTCTACATTCTCTATTGTTCTCTTGCTACTAATCCTCTGCATTCAGTTATGTGGAGCACTAATTGGGAGAAAATGCTTGACAACATGTATGCTGAAATGTGCGTGGATTTTGAAACAACTCAGCATCCAGAGGCACGGGAGATTCTTAATTTTCTCACTTCACTGGATCTCAAAACCTTCACCTCCATGGTGCCTCAACCTTGAACAGACACACAATGCACTTCTTGATTTGTGCTGTGTTTCAAGGAGATGAGATCCACTCGAGGGTGCAGAAGAAGGATCTGGTTCTATCCAAGCAAGACATTGCAAGTTGGTTCCGCATTTCTACGTCTAGTGTGAACCCTATCAACTACAAGGAGAATGCTCATCTTGAAACCTTCAAGATGATGACGAGGAGGAGTTGCAGGAATATGACTGCAGATTTGAAGAAGAATATGATGTGCTGGAGGTACCAATTTCTGATGGATGTGGTGACTAAGGTCATCCTCGCAGAGCAGCAGAGCTCGGATGCTCTAACCAAAAGGAGACTATGCACCACCAGGGCTATTCTGGATGGAGTCCAGGTGAATTGGGTGTCCCTTGTTTGGCACAGACTGGAGTAGGAGGCTTAGAGGTTCACTAGGAAGCCCTTGCCTAGAGGAAGAAATCTCTATGGGCTGAAGTCAATGTGCTCCATAGTGACCAAGATTACCATTTTGCTACATCATCTGATGCCTCAGCACACTTTTGATGAGGAGTGGCAGGTCAATTATCCCAAATCCAAGTTTCTGATGGAAGAAAAAAATAAAATCCTAGGAGACCCTGACTCAGATGCTGGGGGTGCTCCTAGAGCTGCTCCAACTGCCACAGCTGCCACTATTGCAACAACTTCTGCTGGAAAGAAGAAGCAGAAGAAAAGGAAGGCTCTGGGGTCAGCTGAGCGTGTTCAAAAGAAAAAAAGTCCAAGGGGAACACAAGCTCTGCCCAGAGATATCTGTCTTTTTATAATGAAGAAAAGGATGAGGATAACTTTCCTCTGTGCAGAAGGAAGAAAAAGGCTGCTGTCAGGGCCATTACCTTGGTTGATGAGACAGATAGTGGTTCCCCAGACCTGGAACACTTTCCTGGTCCACATGTTGTTGAGGAAGAGGAGGAACCAGCAGTAGCAGCAGCGGTAGCAGCTGAGGCAGATAAGTGTAGCCCTCCAAGGAGAGAAGAGGTGGTAAACATACCATCATCAGTGGAGACATCTCCAGCTGCAGCCCCAATTGACGCCCAACCATTAAGGTCAGCACAACCTACTCCCCACATAAACATACTCACTCACATGCCCCTTATCCCAGTCACACCAAACGCCACAAGATACCCCCACATCTTCTCACCCACTTACATCCACATCACAACCTTCCACATCACTCCCTCAAACATCTTAGCTGGCCCATCTCCATATAACCCTCCTCCATCTACCTATCCAGATGGCAATGACCCAAAGAAGATAGCTGCCTCTGGTGAGCCATCAGTTGCACCAACTACCCTCAACCCCGACCCCGTCTCAGTGAACTCCCCACATCCCCAACTGCTCATGATCCCTTTACTCTGTACTTCACTAATACTCGCCATAAAGGCAAGATCGAGAGGGGTATGATAGTTTTAGCCATTGCCCACATCTCCTACCATATTCCTGACCTCATCCCCCACCAAGCCTACCTTGACCTACTGGCTAAAGGGCTTGAGTAGGGTCATAATTGCATATTTTTACATCCATTTCTATATGGTTTTGATGTGCTTATGTTCATATTTGACCCTAATTTGGTATAAATTGTGCTATTAACCATTTTGTGGTAAGAAAATGTGTTTTGTAGTGAAAACGAGCAAAAACAGGCAAAAGACGAGCAAGTTCGTAAAAGTTCAGAAAATGTGAGTTCATCCAATGGAGGCAAATGATATACCATGTCGAAGAGTTCGAAGAGAGGGTCGCAACGCAAGAAGAATCGAGTCAATCGGACCTCTAGAACTCAAGATATGAAGAAAACAAGAAGTCGAGGATCGATCAAGCCTGGCTCGTGTGACCACAAGCTTCGACTCGTGCACCCATAGGCACACACTCGTGCAACAGGCCTCTGGTTCATGTGATGAAGGCTTGCACGAGTGCTTGCACGATCCAGACTCATGTGGTCATAGGCTTGCACTCGTGTGATGCCCCGGACAGGCCTAATTTTGAGGGTTGTTTCGTCTTTTCGCGCGTTTAATGAAGGGCATTTTGGACCAAACATTGTGGGCACTATAAATACTTCAAGGATCAGATTTCCAAGGATGATATGATGATCATTATTCTAAGTTCTTAGATTAGTTTAGAGAGAGAATTAGGTAGTTACTTAGTGGGTTCTTAGTTAGATTCAATCTTCTTTCTTCCATAACTTTTGATCCGTCCGTCGGATTTTAGATCTGTTTATTCCTACATACTCGTAGTGATTAGAGCTTTATTCCGGAAGTTCAATTTTTTATTTTGAGCTTTGGATCAAGACTTAGCGAATTGGAGGTTTGTAGCTTGTATTTCAATTCATCCACTTATGGTAAGATTTCCTTTAATTCTCTTGTATTAGTTGATATTCATGATGTTTATATTGTTAATTGTTGATTTCCAATTCCAATTAGCCATGGGCTAATTCCTTGTTGCATGGTGGTATAAATACTATGGTGAATTTAGTTCTTGTTAATCCTATGCATGAATTAGTGATCTTGTTGAATTAATTCTCTTATTAATGACTTGTATGAATGATTGGTATGTTTAATTGGAATGTATGGCTTATATGGTTATCTAAGAAATGAGAATTGAGCTATAAGAACCTTATGCATACCAAGTGTTTGATATATTGCTAGTATGACCAATGAGAATTGCATAGTACCCTAAGACCTCTTAATTTGAGTATTGGGAGTTGTAGAGAGATCTAGACATCCAATAGAGCTTATCTTGTGTTGTAGAGAGATCTAGACACTAGTTGGCTTGACTAAGACACCAAGAGACCTTTTGCATGCTAGGATGGATAGGATTCTAGAGGAACCATAGTAGGATTACTTCCATGTACACTTAACTCTTGCTCACTTCTTTGAGGTGATAGTTAGGATTTACTATTCCTTATTGAATTAGTTGATAGAAACCATGATTGTTTTCTTGCTTTCCTAGCTATCCACCTTTGTAGACATTCAATACTTGCTTGATATCGCATCGTTTCCATGTGTTCGATATTTAACTTGGTTAACTTGCCACGACAACAACGACCACGTTCACTTGCATGGAAATCATCACGATTTTGGCAAACAGGGCTCATCTGGGGATGACTTAGAGAAGGCCCAGTTGCCATCTTCTTAAACCTCATTGATGAGATGGGCGAGGCCAACTTCATAGAGTGGGAGGACACTCTAAAGGGTGCTCTGGGAGTTCAGAGCCCCTCTGAGTTGACTACTCCAAAAGGGTTGTTATGAGTTTCCAAGGCAGTACTTCTCGCAGATGGGATTGCACTGGACTGCCCCGAGACTGTGGAAGTGGAGTTTGTGGCTCCCTCAGCTGACTTCGACCTCAGAGACGAAACTAAGGTGACCCCTGATCTATTTATGTGCATGCAGTAATTCTTTGATAAATAGATCAGGGCAGTGAGGGCGACTTTGAACTCTGCCAAGATGTTGGCCCCCTTACTGATTGAGAAAAGTGTTCTACAGTCCATTAGGGACCAGAGGACCCAGCTCCTAGGAAAGCTGGAAGAAAGTCTTTGCGTAGCCAAATATGAGTTTGTCTTCACATAGATAGAATTCGAAAGGATTGACAAGAAATATCTTGATGATGCCAAGGCTGTGCTGAAGGCAGAAATATCTAATGTTGATAAGCTGAAGGCAGCATTGGACAAAGAGACTGAGTTGCGCCTGAAGGGTTAGGAGTCCCTGCGTGCTGATTTGGCCAAGATTCCATCTTCACTTCCCTCTTCGTCTATTGTTGATGATATCAAAAAGGGGAAAGAGAAAAAATCAGCTAATATTACCTCCCACTCAGCTGAGATTGCCTCCCTCAAAGCTGAGGTTGCTGCCCTAAAGGAGATGGTGCTGAACAATAAAAAGATCATGGCAGCAAGGGTTCAGAATATTGACGACTACATCAAGGATAGGGACATTGCAAGATGGCGTGTTCAGGAGATAAAGTCACTCAAGTTGGTAGAGGCTCTTCAGAGGGAAGAAAAGTAAGAAGAGGCCAGAGAACAACAGAGGAGGATACTGCATGCTGACCTCGATATGAGGATTGCTAAAAAGTTGCAGATGGCAGGAGCACATGAGACTCCTGAGGATAGAAAAAAACGTCATGAGAGAGAGAGATGAACGACTAGCTGAATCGAAGCTACCTTAGGAGGATGAAGAAAAAGGAAGGCAGGTGCCCCTAAGCAGAAGGTAGAAGACCTTTGTCTTCATCCCTGATTCAATGATCCACTGGTGGACAGACCAATTGAGATGTTTATTAGATTCATGACTGAAGAACAGATAACCCTGTGGAAACAAATCAAAATACAAGGGTTTATCCAGTTCTACATTCTACAGGATAAGACTAGAGGAGAAATGGAAAGGAATGAAGACTTCAGAAACTGGCTAAGGAGGAACTTTTCTGATTTCTTCAAGTTCATATCAAATGTGATGTTGAACGCCATGCCCAACTAGAGCTGCCAGAACTAGAGTACTTCATTATGCCAGCCGACACCAGAGGGAAGCCCAACTGGAGGGACATATAGAAGACTTGGTCGGATCTGGTTGCACATTTCTTCTGCACCTTACCAGAAATATCTCAGCCAATTCTGAAGAAGATCGAGAAGAAGTTCCTGGATTGGATGCAGGTACCAGTAGAGGATAGGATCTCACTTTTGTAATAGCTCGGCTGAATCAGTTGGTTGTTAGGTATCCTCTGTACCTGTATTTCTCTCTTCTTTTTGGAATGAAAATGTTTATTTTCTCAGATAACTTTTTGTTGTCAGCTTCCTTTTATTTCTGTCTAAGGGAACTTAAATAAAGATCTTCTTTTCTGTCCTATTTGTTGATCAATAAAATTGCATATCTTTTGAGATTAGGTGAGTTAGTTTTGATAACATCAAAAAGGGGGACTTTGTTAGGATATTAATGTTTAGAGTTTGATGATGTGATAAACCACTCAGCATGTAATAGGACCAGCTGAACCTGCCAACTGATGAATAGTCTAGGATTAGATAGGTATATTTGTAAGGGGGAACAAACCCTACTGCCTTGAAGATCCAGAGTATTCATAGAGAAGAAGACCAACTAAGGCCTTGAGGACTTAGCGTATCCCAGAAGACAAAAGACTTGAGCAGCTAACATCAGTCTTAGTCTAGAAAAGAACCTCAGAGGAGTCCAGTACCAGCTGAAGAGCCAGTTGCAAGCAAGACTAAGACATAGATCAGACGAGGACCGAGACATCAGACGAGGACCGAGACACCAGATGAGGACCGAGACACCAGATGAGGTCCAAGATATCAGCAGAGGTAAAGTACGACCAAATGATGTCTACGAAGTCTACTGACATCAGCTGGGGTCTGTGATACCAGACGAGGCTGGTATATTAACTGAGGTATCAGAACAGCTGAGGTAGTCTTGCATACGTCCAGAAAGAAATGGGGCAATCAAGGGACAATCACAATGGTTAGTAGATCTCCATATTAGAAGGTCAATCAATCAAGGGGACAAACTTGATTGAGTGGAAGATCATGAAGATTTTCGAAAATCAAGAAGGAAGATCAATCAATTTCTTTGATTGATTGAGTTCAGTATTATTAGGATTTAGTCACTAGTCAACTCTAACGGCTAGTTGATTAACCCATATATAAAGGAGTATTAGTGAAGTATTAGATAATAAGTTATCTGGCGATTAGTTAAGCAGAAACGCTGCCCAAATACTCACTTGTACTCACAAACCCACATTTACACACTCATCCGTTGTAAGCTTTATAGAAGCTGTGTAAGTTAGTCGCTATTATAGCATTGACATTTGTAAGAGAGTTTACTCTCAAGTAAATGAGTGAGAAAGAGAGAAAGTGGTGGAGAGACCCACAAGTCCGAGTTGGATTGTGGAGAGTGGAGTAGGACATTCAGGTCCGAACCATTATACATCTTGTGCCGTTGTCTCTTTAACTTTATGCTTTTTATATGTGTGCACAATAACTTTAAAAGATTTTCAAAGCAAATCGTTTCCGCATTAAAGAATTCACCAGTGCACTATTTTTATTAAAACCAGACGATCCTCACGGAGTCTGCTGATATTTTGGAAAAAGCTAAAAAACCAAAAGGTTTTGAAATTCACTAAGTCTATTCAACCCCCCTTCTAGACTTGGATAAAAAGTTTCTTCACTAAAACCTGCCTTTGGGACCAGCAGTCATCTTGTGAGGGCCAAAAAGTTACTGAAATATCTCAAGGAAACAGTCAATTTAGGACTATGATATCCCTCAGATGACAACCTAGAACTGACAGGTTATTCTGATGCTGATTATGGAAGCTGTAGGATTGATAGGAAATCAACTACAGTCACATGTCAGTTTTTAGGGAGCAAACTGATCTCTTGGTTTTCAAAAAAACAAACCAGTGTTGCAACATCCACTAATGAAGCTGAGTATATGGCGGCAGGCAGTTGTTGTGCTCATATCCTCTAGCTAAGACAACAACTGAGAGACTACCAAGTAATTGCTATTGAAGTCCCAATTTATTGTGACAATAATAGTGCAATAACCATATCTCAGAACCTAGTCTTGCACACAAGGTGTAAGCACGTGGACATCAGACATCACTTTATAAGAGATCATATTGAGAAGAACGATATCAGGATGGAGAGGATCCCTACTGATAAACAGAGAGCTGACTTCCTGACAAAGGTTTTGCCTGAAAGAAGGTTTGTTGAGCTATCAGTAGAGTCAGAACTTCTTGACCCAGGAGTAGAACACTCAGGATGAGTCTCAGTTTAGATTGAAAATAAGTGGTATAAGGAATGTACTAGGTGGAACATGAGGATGAAGTAGGAGGACCTGACTATGACGTGCCTTTGTTCATCCAACTGTCGTCCAAGGGAGCAGGAACCTCGAATCCTGATGTTGGTCCCGAAACGAGTTAAATCAGTGTATGGGGGGGGAATACACTGATGTCAGATTTTTCTGAAAGACTCAGAAAAATGCTCTAACGCACTCAGTCAGATTTCTCTGAAGTACTCAGTATGCTGAATGTCCGCAGGGGCAGCAGGGACGGTTCAGTACCGAGTTAGATAAGCTGAGTGTGAGTAAAGTGCTCGGAGGCTCAGTAGAGATAACAAACCTACTAACTGCTCGGAAGCGAGTCAGTTGGACTACTATCTCAGTGAGTCAGAGTACGTGCGGAAAGTGAGCCCTTAGATTCTACTCGTTTTAGTTTCTGAAAACGCTTTCTCTGAGTTGCTTAGTAAATTGGTGGTTAAGGCTGAGTGCACAGTATTCAGATTCAGGATGATTGATTCAGTTCTGAAGTTAAAACCAATGCAGTATGTTCAGTTTAATATGATGACATTTATGATCCTGAACAAAACAGTAAATCAGCACACAGGGGACTTTTTAACGTGGTTCGAAGATAACCAACTCCTACGTCCACGACCTGATTTAACAGGAAGCTATCCTCAAAACCCTGAGGATAGGTACTTGGGTTTTACGTGCCAAGGGACACGAGTAGCCAACTTCCTCTCTTAGGAACTGACCCCTGGGCGTTTTACAAGTCCCAGTCCTTCTAACCAACCTATCTCACACTTTGAGAGGTTTGGTATTCTGGTTTCCAACTAAGATAGCTCTAGCAATACAAATCAGTGCTAAATATTAGAGCTATCGATCTAAGCAAATACAGAGTGAATCCTACTACAACACTAGGGAAATTTAATTGCAGAGTGTTGTTTATGATATGCTTTGTGTTCTTGGATTCTTGAGAGTTCTCTTGGAAATTTCCCGTTAACCTTGAATGGGTGCAAGGTTCTCCATATTTATAGGCAAGATTCAAAATAGATCCGTTGGAGGAGATCAAATCAAATCTTTCCTATTTTAGGTAGATTGCAGGCTAGAAATACTGTTCGACCTACCCGCCATGCTTATTCTGGCAAGTTGTCACATCACCTGCAACCTTTTGAGACGCATTAAATGCCGCATTAAATGCTGCGCAGACTCCGTGCTTACGTGTCGAAAGATCATTGGCTCTCCGCTATAACGGCTAGTTGACCTTCAGACATTTATCCTTTCTCGTACATTCAATGCTCTGAGTCTCTTGCAATAACTCAGTACGAACGTGTGCCTTAATGGAGTCTTACTGACATTCTTTTTGTCTCTTGTCCCATAGCATAAATAACCTTCTACTTTGGACTGACATGATTCAGGTAATCTGAACCACAGCCTAAGTCAGGTCCTATGTGCATTCAGCACAGCCTGATAGGTCATTCAGCTCAGTATGTGTTACCTTTTTGCTTCGGACTTACAGGATTCAGGTAAACTGAACCAAGGCCTAAGTCAGGTCCTATGTGTATTCAGCACAGCCTGATAGGTAATACTTACTCTTCACTGACTGAGTTCTGTCCTGAACATGCTTAGTGTATTCAGTAGAAACATCAGACAATGATACTTCAGGATGACTTCAGGATGGATCAGCAGGCTTCGATATTCAGCTTCAGACCAGACAATCTTCAGCGAGACTGACTGACTTCTTCAGAATGGTTTACGCTTCAGACTTCAGTACATTGGGTCGACTCCAATATTCTTCAGTCTTCAGCACGGTCCTTCTGTACTGAATCTCTAACCTAACTATCCTGAACTATTTTATCCTGAACACTATACTTAGGCAAATTCATCAGGGGTTTTGGGATCTAATCAAAATACTCAGATTGTCCCAACACCTGATATCATGGATCTAGACTCCGATGAAGAGGAGGACGAGGGTGCTCCTGATCTTTCGAAGCTGACATCTTTCAAGCTTAATGCTCGTTTTCAAGCTGTTTGCTTCGTCGAGAAGCACCTCCTGACCGGATTGTAGCCTACAAGGAGGAGGTTATACAGCTGAGGATTTACGCCTACATCCGGAAGGCAACATACCCTGAACTGGCGATGCTGATAAAAAAGATATGGCTTGATGCCCTTCAGGCCGAGGAACAACAGTTGTGCGACTCATTTGCCATCACCAGCTTCGCCCAGATTCTGAAGCCTGCTGATTTCATCAGGATATCTAAAGAGCATAAGCCTGAGGCTGGTCAATTGCAGGAAGGAGCTCAGGAACAGTCCGATGCAGTTTCTGCTACTGACGTTGCTGGTGTGACTTTGGGAGAAAGTGCACTGATCGATGAAATAATTCTAGGGTCCGGGATTATTGAGGGTCCAGGAGAGGCCGCGACTGTTCAGGATACCCTCAGTAAGTCCAAGGGAAAGAAAGTTGTTAAGGTCAAGACTCAAGGTCTATCTCTTCTGTCTGAAAAGATTTTGAAGAAGATCAAACACCAACGATCTGGCCTTAAGAAGCTGAAGTCTGAGACCACTTCGATGAAGGATGAGTTCGTTAGTTCCCGGAGTGAGACTGCTGAGAAGTTCCTAGCACTTGACACTCAGCTATCCACTGAGTCGACTGCTCTAACAAGCCAGATGGAGAAACTGATCACTGATGTACTAGGTGGTCAAGAAGCGTTAATGAAGAAACTGATACCCGAATCTGTGGCTGGGCATGAAGGCAGGATCAGGGAACTTGCACTGGAGGTTACAGCTGTTGAAGCCCAATGAATGGTAAAGGAGTTTGGAACTAGCCTGAGAGAGGAAGAGGTAAAATGGCATCAGACTGTGACTGAATTCAAGAAGGATTACGATGCACAGCATGAAATCTTGAGTTCAGTCCAGAAACAATTTCTGGATATACAATCTGAAAATGTCATCAGAGCTGAGAAGGTGGATCAGGTTGATCGTAGGTGAAGGTATTATCGGATCAGGCGGACTCCCAGGGAATTGTTATCTCAAACATTACCAAGCAATTGGCAGAGGAGGATGATGCCAAAAAAGGGGAAGAAGAAAGGACCCCAGCCTAAAAAGGTCGGGAGGAAGGTAATTCTAATGCACTTGTTGTTGAAACTTGATTAGCGGCGTATGCTTCCCATTCGTGGGTAGTGAATACAGAAGTCACTGATCATGTATGTTTCACTTTACAGGGGTTGCGAAAAATCTGACAACTTGGTGCAACTGAGATCCTCATCACATTGGGCGATGCTACGAGGGTAGCGGTTGTCACAGTGAGAGGCATGCACCTGTGTTTTGAAGATAGAGTTTTAGTTTTAAAAGATGTTTTTATATTCCCATTTTTAGGAAAAAAATAATTTCAGTTTCAAAATTGTACGTTGATGGATACTCAGTTTCTTTTAATAATATGGTTGTTACTTTTTCAAAACGATGAATTTATTTGTTCGGGAACATTGGTGAATAAACTTTATACTATTAAATGTTCACACTACACACAAAATAATTCTTATAACACATCGACAATTTCTAAGAAAAGAAAGTTTTCTTCAAGCATGAGCAAAATACTTTTGTGGCATCTATGACTTGGTCATGTTAATTTAAAAAGAATTCAAAGGTTTGTGGTGGACGGCTCGTTAGAATCTCTCTATGTGGAGCCGTTTCCAATATGTGAAGTTTGTTTAGAGTGGAAGATGACCAAGAGGGTCTTCGGGGCCAAGGGGAATCGAGCTAGTGAAGTGTTGGAAATAATTTGCACTAACGTATGTGGTCTACTGTCGATTTAAGCTAGAGGACAATTTGATTATTTTGTAACATTTACGGATGACTACTCAAGATATGGGTGTGTATACCTTATGCGGCACAAATTGGAAACCTTTGTTAAATTCAAAAAGTTCAAAGATGAGGCCGAGAAACATAGGGGAAAGAGTATCAAGTTCCTACGATCGGATCGTGGTGATGAATACCTCAACAATGAATTTTTTACCTACGTGTCAAGTGAAGGGATTGTATCCCAATTGACCACACCTGGTACCCCTCAACAAAATGGGATTGTATAACAAAGAAATAAGAATCTTTTAAAGATAGTCAAATACATGATGAGTTATTCGAAGCTACCCACGTCATTTTGGGGCTATGCCTTGGAAACTGTTGGTCCCGAAACGAGTATAATCAGTGTATGGGGGGGAATACACTGATGTCAGATTTTTCTGAAAGACTCAGAAAAATTCTCTAACACACTCAGTCAGGATTTCCTGAAGTACTCAGTATGCTGAAGGTCCACAGGGGCAGCAGGGACAGTTCAGTAATGAGTCAGATAAGCTGAGTGTGAGTAAAGTGCTCGGAAGCTCAGTAGAGATAATAGACCTACTGACCGCTTGGAAGCAAGTCAGTTGGACCACTATCTCAGTGAGTCAGAGTGGGTGCGGAAAGTGAGCCCTTAGATTCTACTCGTTTTAGTTTCTGAAAACATTTTCTCTGAGTTTGCTTAGTAAACTGGTGGTTAAGGCTGAGTGCACAGTGTTAAGATTCAGGATGATTGATTAAGTCCTGAATAGAAAAGCGATGCAGGATGTTCAGTTTATTATGATGACAGTTATGATCCTGATCAGAACAGTAAATCAGCACACAGGGGACTTTTTAACGTGGTTCGGAGATAACCAACTCCTACGTCCACGACCTGATTTAACAGGAAGCTATCCTCAAAACCCTGAGGATAGGTACTTGGGTTTTACGTGCCAAGGGACACGAATAGCCAACTTCCTCTCTTAGGAACTGACCCCTGGGCATTTTACAAGTCTCAGTCCTTCTAACCAACCAATCTCACACCTTGAGTGGTTTGGTATTCTGGTTTCCAACTAAGATAGCTCTAGCAATACAAAACAATGCTAAATAATAGAGCTATCGTTCTAAGCAAATACAGAGTGAATCCTACTACAACACTAGGGAAATTTAATTGCAGAGTGTTGTTTATGGTATGCTTTGAATGCTTGGATTCTTGAGAGTTTTCTCTTGGAAATTTCCCGTTAGCCTTGAATGGGTGCAAGGCTCTCCATATTTATAGGCAAGATTCAAAATAGATCCGTTGGAGGAAATCAAATCAAATCTTTCCTATTTTAGGTAGATTGCAGGCTAGAAATACTGTTTGACCTACCCGCCATGCTTATTCTGGCAAGTTGTCACATCACCTGCAACTTTTTGAGATGCATTAAATGCCGCATTAAATGTTGCGCAGACTCCGTGCATGCGTGTCGAAAGATCATTGGCTCTCCATTATAACGGCTAGTTGACCTTCAGACATTTGTCCTTCCTCGTACATTCAATGCTCTGAGTCTCATGTTAATAACTCAGTCTGAACGTGTGTCTTAATGGAGTCTTGCTGACATTCTCTTTGTCTCTTGTCCCATAGCATAAATAACCTTTTGCTTTGGACTTACATGATTCAGGTGATCTGAACCACGGCCTGAGTCAGGTCCTATGTGCATTCAGCACAGCCTGATGGGTTATTCAGCCCAGTATGTGTAACCTTTTTACTTCGGACTTACATGATTCAGGTGAACTGAACCAAGGCCTAAGTCAGGTCTTAAGTGCATTCAGCACAGCCTGATAGGTGACACTTACTCTTCACTGACTAACTTCTGTCCTGAGTATGCTTAGTGTACTCAGTAGAAACATCAGCCAATGGTACTTCAGGATTGACTTCAGGATGAATCAGCAGGCTTCGATCTTTAGCTTCAGAACTGACAATCTTCAGCAAGACTGACTGTCTCCTTCAGGATGTTTACACTTCAGACTTCAGTAAATTGGGTCGACTCCAATATTCTTCAGTCTTCAGCATGGTCCTCCTGTACTGAATCTCTAACCTAACTATCCTGAATTATTTTATCCTGAACAACTATACTTAGGCAAATTCATCAGGGGTTTTGGGATCTAATCAAAACACTCAGATTGTCCCAACAGAAACATTGGCTTATATCCTAAACTTGGTACCATCCAAATCGGTTCCTAAGACCCCATCAAAATTGTGGACCGGGCAAAAGCCTAGTTTGAAATACATGAAAAATTGGGGTTGTTCGGCATACGTGTTGGATAAGAAAGCCAGTAAATTGGATTCTCGCTCGATAATAAGGCTATTTGTAGGATATCCCAAGGGAATGAAAGGGGGTATGTTTTATAGTCCCAAAGACCAAAGAATCGTAATTAGTATGCATTCTAAGTTCTTGGAAGAAGACTATATGAACAATAGAAAGCCCAAAAGTGATATTACCTTAGATGAGATAAAAAGGCCTATCTTATACCAACGGTATAAGTTGACATACCACGCGACACACCGACACAACCGGAGCCTCATCGTAGTGAGAGGGTTGTGAGATAACCCGAGAGATTCATATTCGTGGGAGAGTTATCGGACTTGGTTCCTTGGGAAGATGAATCAGACACATGGACATACAACGAGGTACTTCAAAACATGGATGCAGATTCTTGGCAAATGACAATGGAAGCCGAGATGGGTTCTATGGATAAAAATAAGGTGTGGGAGCTTGTTGAGCCACCCTATGGGGTAAAACTCATTGGATGCAAGTGGGTCTACAAGAGAAAAAGAGGATCGGACCGGAAGGTTGAGACCTTCAAGGCTAGACTTGTGGCAATATGATACACTCAGAAAGAAGGGATCGATTATGAGGAAACCTTTTCGCATGTGGCTATGCCTAAGTGTATCCGTATTCTCTTGGCAATAGCTGCACATCTAGATTTTGAAATTTGGCAAATGGATGTCAAGACAAGTTTTCTTAACGAAAGTCTTGAAGAAGATATCTACATGCGCCAACCCGAAGGCTTCATTGAAGAAGGTCAAGAGCATCTTGTATGCAAGCTTAAGAGGTCTATCTACGGACTTAAGCAAGCATTGCAAGCTTGGAATCAATGATTTGATCAGCTGATAAAATCATATGGTTTTCATCAAAACGAGTTTGAGAGTTGTGTGTACAAGAAGTTTGTCGGAACTGTCATGGTATTCTTAGTACTATACGTAGATGGCATTTTTTTCATTAGAAATAATGTAGCGGTGTTATCAGACGTGAGGGTATGGTTGTTAAATAAGTTTAATATGAAAGACTTAGGGGAAGCCAGTTATGTCTTAAGGATCAAGATTACTCAAGATAGCAAGAAAAGAATAATCGGCTTATCGCAAGCTTCATACATAGTAGCTGTTTTGAAACAATTCAACATGTAGAATTCTAAGAAAGATTTTGTACCTTTTAGACATGGGATTCATCTATCGAAAGAGATGTGTCTGAAGACATAAGAAGAGATAGATTGAATGAAATGTATCATGTATGCTTCGGCAGTTGGAAGCTTTATGTATGCTAGCTGTGTACAAGGCCGGATATTTTCTTTGTCGTGGGTATGGTAGCACGATATCAAAGTAACCCAGGGAAAGAACATTGGAATGCTGTTAAAAACATTCTGAAATATCTCAAGCGAAATCGAGATAGAATGTTGGTTTATTAGTCGGATAGTCTAATTCCCGTAGTTTACACGGACTCAGATTACCAATCAGACTTAGACTCTAGAAAATCTACCTCGAGTAATATGTTCTATCTGGGAGGTGCAGTCGTGGCATGGAGAAGTGTTAAGCAGACATCGCTCATTCTACCATGGAAGCCGAGTATGTAGTCTCTTGTGAAGCAGCGAAAGAGGTGGTTTGACTCAAGAACTTCTTCGTGGACTTGGACGTAGTTCTGGATTTGCCAGGTACCATCACTGTCTATTGTGATAATGCCGGAGCAGTTGCAAATTCAAGGGAACCAAAAGCCCACAAGGCTAGCAAACACATTGGAAGAAAGTACTATCTTATACGATAAATCATAAAGAGAGGAGACATTGAGGTGACAAAGATCACATCAAAGGACAACCTACCTGATCCTTTCACAAAGTGTCTGCCTCTATCAACATTCAAGAGACATGTGGAAGGAATGAAGGTCAAGTGTGTTGCCAATCTACTTTGAGTATAAGTGGGAGAAATTATAAGGATATGTGTAGGACATAGATATGTTGTAGTATACATAAAAGCAGACTTTGAGTACAAGTGGGAAATTGCAAGGGTTATACTAGAAAGTAGACTTTTACTTTGTATAACTAAACTAAATCTTGAGCTTTATCTGAAATAAATCTTTTTATCACTGTGCTTTAAATAAAATGAATGTTATTTATTTATTCAACTCATTCAAAAATAATAGTACAAGTTACACTGTAGATAAATGTGGTGATCCCCGGATAACTCACAACAAGAGCACATTATCAGTGCCTTGTAACAAGTACTAACTTCACAACCTAGATGAGATTTGAACACCCCATTGGTAAATGGTTGATGTATAGATTCCAGATTGGCTTATCTGATGGATCCTGCTTGTGAAGGCGATCCGTTCCCATAATCGTTGTTGGATTACCGAACGTATATGAAACAGATAAACAAAAGGCAAAGGAATTAGCTCCCGCCACAGGAATTAGCTGTAAGACTTGTAGGTAACGTCACGACGTTTCCGAAATGGGGTTACAACAAAAAAATGGACACCCGAGTCAAAAGTTATAGCCAAAACATTGAGAACCGTCCAAGGCCAAACATTCAACACGGACTGCATCTCGTTTCCAGATCCTCCATCAAACTTCGCTCGTTCTTGTGATAAAAAATACAACAAAAATAAGCAAAACCCTAATACAACAGTGATCTATGAAAACCTATACTACCCACTGATTAGGGTCATAATTGTATGTTTTAGCACTCATTTCTATATGCTTTTGGTGATATTATGTTCATATTTGACCCTATTATGTGATACTTTGTGTATTTAACCCTTTTTGGCTAGGAAATTGTGATTGTAGGTGAAAACGAGCAAAATGAAGAAGAAACGAGCAAGATCGAGAAAAGTCCAAATTCTGGAGTTGAGGAAAATGGAGAAATTGCTATCCTATGTTGAAGAGCTTGAAGAGAGGGTCGCAAAGAAAGAAGAATCGAGTCAATCGGAGTTTTAGAGATCAAGATATGACAAAAATAAGGAAGTCACGCATCGACTGAGACTAAGGCCTCGGGCGACACGGGTTCCTTCTTCGGAAGACAGGCATTTGTCGACCAACATCTCTGGAAAGACACGCAATTGTCGAGCTGGCTGTCGACCAAGCTGTCGCCCGAGAGGTCGACAGCTGCTCAGCTCTTGGGCGACAGCAGTGCAAATTTCTTGGATTTTCAGGGATATTTTCATATTTTCGCGCATTTTAATGAAGGGCATCTTAGTCAATGATCCAAGGGCACTATATATA
>JAPKLY010001240.1:26701-55354 GCA_026898435.1 Prunella vulgaris
CTTAAGAGCACCCATTGGTTGATACTACATAAGAGTATCCATTCTTTTAGCACATAAACACATAAACACATCAAACATAGTATTTAAAAATCGAACTAGAGTTACCACTTTTCACCGTTTAAACCCCCACCTTTTCTTGTCTTGAAAATTAGAGATGTGTTGTACGTTGGCTTGCTAAATCCTTGATTGAAATCCTACTTCTTCTTCCTCAACAAAGCTCACGAAAACTGCCCTATAACTTCATGAAAGTGCCAAATTTTGGGGTGACTTAGGGCTGGCCGAATTTTGGGGTGTCTAAGGGTTAAGAAGTGAACCTAGATCATCTATTTATAAGGACTAAAAGTCTTGTAGGGTTTCCTACAAGGGCTTGGACGAAATTATGGCTAAAAAGGAAAGGAAATTGGCCTAATATCTTGATGAATCTCTTATACCAATCTTGACAACTTATTTCCAAAAATAATAGATCCTTACCAACTCTTATTCTCTTGATACTTAACCTTCAAGTAAGTATTTTTCTTGCATAAGAAAATATGACTTCTTTCCATAAATAAAGGTACTAAAAGTCCAAGTCTTAATACCCTAGTATTTTTCGAAAATTCCTATTAATAATAAAGTCCTTATTTTCGAAAATCATCAATACATTCCCAAGTATTATTCTTAATCCCATTCTTGGTCAAAACCTCATAAAGTCAAATTGCTAATATTAATTTCTCAATTACTAACATACCCTTAATGAATTAATACTAAAGGAAATAATATTCTTAGTGGACTAATACTATAAACTCAAACAATAATACTACTCTTCCTTAACCCTAATACTTCGAAACTTAGTACTATTTTAAAAGTCCAAAAGTAATACTAATCGGATCAACTAAATACCAAGCAAGAAAATAGAATAAAACTCAAGCTTAAGAACTTAAAGGACTAACTCTCTGAAAATATGTAGGCACAAACGGCACTCTTCACGAGATGACCAACTACTTCTTCTAGTGGACTAAGTCTACCCTTAACTTGCCGCATCAGCTTAATTATCCTCTAAGAAAAAATCTTCTAGAGAAATCTAATGCTACTTCTCCTTAATAAAAGTGCTAATCCTTATTCTTGCCAATATTACTTATCTCAATAAATAAATCTTGTACTTAATAAATTAATCCCACAATTAACTCCAAACTCAAATCTAAATCCTCAATTAATCACCAATTATCCGTGAATAATCCTTTGGAAGAATTCAGAAACTTGCGGCTGAAACTAATCCAATAATCATTTAAGAATATCAAATCTTAACAATTCTAACCTCACTAATAATAAATATCAATTCCTAATAATCCCAATATTAATACCTTAACTTAGTAATCGAATTAATCCTCAAATAAATTAAAACTCAACTTAAAACTTCACAATTATTCCCAAAGATACGCTAAATATTCCTCAAGTGATTTAAGAGATTTAATCTCAAAATATCCAATAAATAAATATCAAATATCATCTCTTCGTCTCTCCAAATAAAAATATCCTTACAATATCTCTCTTGTCCCTAAATAATAATACTCCTTACTTTTGCAAGTAACATTTAACACCTAGCAGTAAAATCTCAACTTAACTCCTACATATCCGACACATATAGTCTAACTTTGCAACATACACCTTTATCCCTTGAGAGTAATACCTTAAAGTCCTAACATTATTCCTTGGCTTAAAATCCAAATATTTGATTAATAAAAAAAGATTCCTATAATAATCTCTTGATATTGATTTCAAGAAAATCTAAACCTTGAATATTTTCTTGATCTATAACCTTTCATATAATCTAATCGAGATCCCAAAAGGTCATTCCTAATTTCTTGGTCTTAATCTTTAATCACATATCCTAGTCAAGATCCCATATAAGTCCATTCTTATCTCTAAAATAACAACCTCACTAATACCCTTAGTAAATTGGTACTTAATAAATCCTAATTTTCTCAATCCAATTTGAATTATAACACTTAATAACCAATCAAGCTAAATCCTCTTAATCCTTAAATTAAATACTTAATTGGATCATATCTTAATTTGGCTCTCTAACTTTTAATTCACATACTAAAGCCCAAAAATACATTATCAAGAACTTAATCTTAATTCCCAAATACTCCAATCAACTTTACTAACTTAATCATCAGAAAATTAATACTTAAGGCTCGTGAAAAACTTAAAGAACTAAAGCACAATATTTAATCCTACGCGCAACTTAACTTTAAAACCTCAAATGACGACTTATAAAATATAACTTGAATCCAATTATGCTAGGCGTTACAACTCTAATTGTAACACACATTTACTCTAGATGTAACACACATTTGTAGTAACACAAATTTACTCCAATTGTAACATAAATTTGCAGTAATACATATTCACTCTAATTGTAACACATATTTGTTCCTCAATTTGTGTTATTATATGAGCATATATGTGTTACTATAGGATAAAATGTATTTTTATTAAGAATAAATATGTATTACACATACAATGTAACATATACATGTTTTACATTGCATGAAAAATATTTACTTCTACAAAAATAAATGAATATGTGTAGAAAACAACATTTAATCTAGTTGTAACACACATTTTGCCTTAAAGTAACATGCATTTGCCCCAACTGTAACATACCTGGGAGCGAAAATCACAAGCTTAGCGAATTTTGGAAAAAATACTCAAATTCGACCCGACCCGGTTTAGACCCGCGAATTTTCAAAAATGGATATTTCTACGGATCTTAGATCCGTAGAAATTTGTATATAAGTGTTTGTCTTATTAAAATAATAAGGATAACTATTTTGTGGAACAATTAATATTGCTTATTGGAATATTTGATATTCAAGACTTTCATTTTGAGAAAATAAACTTTTATCATATTTAATATTTGGCCCACAAATTCAACCTAGAATCCTTATTATAAATATGAGATTTGAGAGCTCATATTGATGCTACAATTGGGGCCTAAATTTTGGCCACTTTTGAGTTGTAAGGCAACAAATATTTTTCTTTTACTTGTGTTGTAATTATTCGTGTGGCCTCCCACCGGGTGTACGAGCAAGGGCAATAGAATACTTGAGATGGCTTATTGTGTTGATCAAGTTGATCGTGCGCACCGGAAGTGAGCATCTCACGAATTTGTCATCAAGATATATAATTCACTTGAACCCCTTAGTTCCGCTTGTGTAGGGATTTATGTGATTTTATATGTTCATTGTTTTGCATGCAAACCTTGTTGTTGGGTGTTCAATTATTTGATTTAATTATGTTTAAACCATGATATTAGTTTTGTACTTAAATTTGTATTTAGTGTATAACCCGAATAGATCTGGGCATCAGCATAATTTCCCAACAAGATCAACAGCGTCGAAGAAGGTCAGCTGATACGTTGTTTTCAAGCAAACATGTATTCTGTTGAAGACTCAACTTATGATGTATAGAGATCAGCATAGGTGCGGTAGTACGGGTGCGGGTGCGATAGGATACGGGTGCAGGAATTTTATTTTTTGATAATTTTAGGGTGCGATTCGGCAAGGATACGTTTATTTATTAATATTTTATTATATATAATACATACACACACATATATATATATATATTAGAAATTATTCAAATATCATCAACAATTTAACGTAAAAGTCTTAAACAAAAATTTAATCAATCTAAAACTAAAATAAATCTTGCAACTTAACTAAGTTTAGAAAGTTCAAATGAATTTCAAATAATATATAACATAATTGACCTAAATCTAATTATTGTTCATCATTATTTGGTTCATCACCATATAAAATAGTCATGTTTAATAAATAACGCTACTTCAGTTTAAGTAAAAACTAAATATAAAAAAATTTAAAATTCATACTTAATAGTTCATATTCATGTATTGTACGCACAAATAAAAATTCAAAAAATTTGAGAAATAGTTCTCAACTCCACAATAAAATCACATATTAAAAATTATATTTTAATTTTATTAATGCATATTAATATTATTTAATATTCTTTTGTTGTATCGCGTTGTTTATTCTTTTTTTTGTGATTTTAATATTAATTATTATTCTGATTTTATTTATATTTAATTTTACTTTCAATTTTTTTTTTAAAAAATGAATCAAACTTAATTTTATTTGAAAAATAAACCCCGCCGCACCCTTCGCGTATAGGATTCTTCTGTAAAGCGTATCCAATACGCGTATCCTATTTTTTTTTAAAAAATTATGTGGCGTATCCCGTGTGAATCCCACGCGAATTGCATCCGTACCCGCACCCTTCGCTTATCTGATACTGCATACTTTTTTTTTAAGAATCCGTACATTATAGCTCCAAAGGTATGATTTTCTAAACCCTTAGTTCCGCATGTTTAGGGACGAGTTTACATGAATTATTTATTGGATGATTTACATATAGGTTCAAGAAAGTCACTATATTTACAAATAGGTTCAAAATATTTGCACAGAAGCACATTTTTTTCTGCACATAAGTACATTCTTTTTCTGCACAGCACCTATTTGTAAATATAGTGACTTTTTTTGAACCTATATGTAAGTCACACTTATTTATTTATGCACATGCATGTTGTTGTTGGTTAAATTACTATTTAATTTAATTTGTTTAAATCATGATGTTTGTAGTTGTTAAATAAGTTCATATTTATAGTACACTCCAAATATATTCGAGCACCCCGAATTTCCCGACATATAACTCTAAATTAGTTAAATAACTAATAGATATATGTTTGTCAATTATCTGGTTGTGGCCTCTTAACTATTAACTCTTCAACTATTAACTATTAACTATTAACTATTAACTATTAACTCTTCAACTATTGACTTTTTGCCTTGTTAATTCTCTACAAGTGATTGTCGATTGTCAACTCTTTTGTTATCTGCAATTGTATATTTATAACTTGAGGAATTATTTCCTAGGTAAAGGTTTTAATTATTTTTTTTCATAAGTACATACCTTTTCCCTAATTTCTATAAAATAAAAAGTGAAACACTTCTTGTTAAATTTATATTTTTTTGTTGCACTTATATTTTGCATTGTTGTGGCTTTAGATGCTTTGTACTGTGCACATTTTTGTTGTACTTTATACCTATCAAAAAAATTAAATTCTTATTGTATCTACTAATAAAATTTACTTACATTTTATATCCCATAAAAACCGATCTTTAGAAATTTTCTAAGTTATAAATATTCTCTAAAATTATTTTTTCAAGCATCACCACTGCATTTCGGTCTTCTTAACAACAATAAAAGAATGTCATCTCATCTAGTAATTCGAACTTCTAAAGAGGAATAAAATTGATCAATTTATAATAATTTTTTAATTCACCAACTCACTAGCTCGTAGGCCAAATTTTCAACTCGCTCCTCTAAAGAGGACCCAACTAGTATACAATTTAATATTAACATATTTGCTGTCAGTGTGACATGTCTCATGATTTCAGCGTGAACTAAAAGCTTTGATACTGTGAGAAAATTCATTTTATCTAAAAAGTTGAACTTATATAAAAATATGACTGTTGATATAATTTCGTAATTATGTAATTAAGTGGCTGTAATCAACTGATTCTATTAAACAATAACAAGATTTAAACTTTGTTCTTGAGTTGAAAATATAGAGAGAGAAAGTAGGAGAACTAGAGTGAGAAAATGGTTGTTGTATTATAAAAGCTTAGAGAGAGAAAGGTAGATGCGAAATCTATTTATAGGTTTGCATGTGTGAGGTGACACCTTGTGAGCCTTCTTGGCTTTAAGTGCTGACAAGTGTCCTTGACACTTGTGTTTTCTCACTACAATACTACCTTTGCAATGTTTTGTCCAACTACATCTCTATGTGCTATTTATACAATCGATGTCTATGTCCTAGACCTAGGCGAGCTTCTACGCGAGCTTCAAGGCCTTGGTGTTGTTTCGAAGCAATGTATAGACGGTCTTCTGAGTAGTCTCCTTAGGTCGCCCACTTGCTTCTTCATAAGTGGCGAACTTCAGGGCGAGCTTCATAGTCTCTCAGGCTTGGTTGGACATATGACCTGGGGTTGCTGAGCATGAAGGCGAGCTTCTTCCCGTGAGAAGCGAGCTCCCCCATGTTGATTCTGGTCAGTTGATGATGTGGCCTCTAAGCAGGTTGGCGACCTTCTTAGCCTTGATTAATTAATATCGTGATTAGTCTTGGGTAGTTCGCTTATCAACATTTGCCCCCCAGCTCTCTCACATCATGATATTTCTAATGTGTGGGCGAGTTGAATTACTTCGATGAGTGAGAGCTCGCGTATTTGCAAACTATCCCTAGGTTTGATGTCTAGCTTTTTGGCGAGCTTCGGTATGGCGGTGAGTGGGCCGACATGGTGCGAGAATCAAGTCATCGTGCATGCCTTTTTAGGCCTTATTTCCCGCGCCCATCATGATAAAACTTTCAAATTCTTTACATCTGGGTCCTCGGTCTTTCGGAAAATTAAAGCTCGCACCTTTGCTTATAAATATGAGAAAATATGCTCATTTTCCACTTTTTACACATTCAAGTTCTTCAATTATTCCCGGCGATTAAGTACCCTTTGCGTCTAACAGATTTTCAAGGTTTCTTCAAGGTAGAAAACCATTCTACTTTCTTATTTCCTTTTCCTTTGCAGATTTGTCTTTGTTTTTCCCATTTTTCTTCAAATTTTCCGATGTCGCTTGGTATTTCTAGGGAGTTTTTAAACTTTTCCGATTATTTTCCTTAACTTTCCGGCGACTGTTACATTAACTTCGGCCAACTCGAATGTAATAATTAAAACTTTACCACCATTAACTCAATCATGTCTTACCAATCTTCGAGCCGAACCATTTCAAATCGCACCCCGGAAAAGAGGCCCATGACTGATAACCTGCCGATTCCCCAAATGACTCCAATCCTGATCGAGTCGGGTTCTGGAGCCAGCTCGGTAGCTCGCCCAGGTGTTGGCGAGCTTTCGTGCGAGGTTCATCCCGATTCGGGGGAGAAAGCCCACCAACTCTGGAGGTGGTGAGGAATCTGGTCTCCGCGAGCTTTGGAGGGACTTTGACCGGGCTACTGACGAGGCCATTGCCCAAGATGAGGTAGAGGTCGCTGAGGCTCAGGAAGAGGTCGTCGAAACTGGCGACCAGGCCAGCGAACTTGACCACGAGATTGAGGAGGAGGATGATGATGATGGTGAGGTAGAAGTCACTCACGAGTATCTTCGTTTCATTGATTTCCCATTCCCCAAACTACCAGAACATCAGGTCCCCTCCGATATTGTTCATGAGTTCAATTGGGCGGAGTATGTTGGAAGACATGCGGCGGCCTTCCCTCTACCCGAGCGAACCTTCCGCGATGCTGATGGCCAATCTGACTATAAGGCAAACGAGGTTCAGAGCATCATCAGTGAATACTCGTTGCCAAAACTTCGCAAGAAATATCGCATCCCATTAGATATTTTCTTATATGCTTCGGAAGAGAACGAGCGAGCTGATTTGCCCCCACCCGGACTAACTGCCATCAACATTCACACCTTGGAGGCCGGGCTTACTCTACCCTTGCACCCCATCATTGGGCAGTTTCTGATGGACACCAAGCTCGCCATCATGCAGCTTACACCGAATGCTTGGAGCAGCTTCTTGGCGACGTTGACAATCTTCGGGCTTGAGGGGTATGAGAACCGGCTAACCACGGTGGAGATCAATGAGTTATTTACTGTGACCCGGCAAGCCAAAGACGGCAAGGGGTACTACTACCTCAAAGCTCGCCCGGGAGAGAAATTCCTAGGTATTCTTCACAATAAGGTCTGCGATTGGAAAGAGCAGTTCATCTTCATCGGTGGGGATTGGCGAGCTTCTAACGGGCGAGGAGGGCGTATTTATTCTCCCTGAAGAATACGTAGAAGCTAGCAGTAGGTGGCTTATTTCGGTGTGCGTGAGTTGGATTAGATTTACTAATCTAATCTTCTCTTTTGCAGGTCTGAAGCACCACAAGTCAAGCCGCGGTAAACACGAAGTGTCCATTGGCTTTGATTTTGTGTTGACTGTGTGTTGCTTGCGAGAGCTAAAGGATCGGGAGATCAAGCATCTGTGTCAACATCATTGCCGGAGACTTGCCGTCGTTTTGACCTCGTCACACCACCTTACTGCTCAAGGTCCAGGTCCTCAAGGTTTCCAAGTCTACATAGCTCGCCTATTTACTTGCTAAGCTCGCCAATTTATTAATTGCAATCTGTTCCATTTGTGTAGGTGAAGGTCCCGTAGTTGCTCTTCCACCCATCAACGTTCCTGAGGCCTATCACTTTCTTGCTTGCCGCTTCAGATGGGTAAACCTCCCCCAAACCGAGCCAGAATTCCCTCTGGTGTCGTACTGGAGGCGACTAAGAAGGTGGACCTCGCCAAGACGGCCCCCTCCACTGATAAGACTAGGGCTTCAAGCTCGCAGAAGAAGGCCCCACCCCCCAGCAGACAAAAGATAAGGTCGCCAGGACCAGGAAGGAATCTGGGCGAGAGGGCTCCGGGTCTGAGCGAGGTTCTCAGCCTCCAACCCACCAGTCCAAGTGATCTCTCCAACGAGGGGATAGATCACGAGTGAGCGAGGAAGAAGCTCGCACTCAGAAGTGACCTCGGGCTGGTCTGTGCGACGAGGACACCGAACGGAGTAATCGAGGTGGTTTCGGATCGGGACATGGGGGTTCGGGGTGATCTATCATTCCCCATTTCTATCCGGCACCACCAACTCCTCAGAGTGCGCCACCTCCATCTCCATATAGGATCCCTATCCATGATGATACTCTTCTCGGGCTTAATCCCGACCGGTTTCGGTGAGTGGGTTATATGTGTTGAAGTTAGGCATTATTTCCTTTTGCCTATTGTGTTATAACTTGTTGGTAATTTACAGATACGTTCCTGCCGAATTCCCACATCGCCCGGATGTTCTTCACAATGCGGAGAGGTCCAAGGCCTTGGCTTCTGTGAGGGAGCTCCTACCTGGACTAGCTCGCCGGATCTTCTCTGAAGCTCCTAAATTCCTTCCGGCCTCCTAGCTCTCCACGATTGAGAAACAGAAGCCCGCAGATCGGGCGAGGTTGGTGGTGCACTATGCTTGTGTGGCTTTGGCTGCCGCACAACTGGTTACAGACGACGTTACCGCCACAGACCAAGCTCGGTATGAGTCTAAATCTCTCATTGCTTAGCTAGGAGATGAGTGCAAGAAAGCTGTTGTGGAGCTCACTGGAATGGAGGCGAAGGCGAAAGCTTCTCTGGTGGCGGAGAAAAACGCCATAAGAAAGCTGGAGAAAATCCAGGCTGATTTCAACCGTCAACAGGTTGAACTTGAGTCAGCTCGCCAGAAGCTCGCCGCTCGGGAGGAGGAGTTCGCCAAGATGAGGGACGAGGTGAACATCGTCCGCGAACAGAATAAGGGGAACTTGGCAGAATGCTCCAAGTTGCGCGAGGAGGTCGCCGCGAAGGCGCTGGAGATCGCCGAGCTCCGGGGCCAATCCGATGCTTCAATTTCACCAGAGGCCTTGGAGCTCGCCAATGTGATCGCCATGGATCTTGGCTTCATTCTTTACTTTGTCGAGGTAATCTGTTCCTTCCAGTAGGCCCGGATGAACAAAGAAGATGAGTGGGAAGATCTGATGTTGTAGTTTGATGATTCCTTGGCGAAAGCCAAAATCCCTGAAGGCACCGAGCTGAACATTGGTGACCTCGCCAGGTATGGGATCAATCTAGACTCCGCCCGGGACCGATTTAAAATCATTCAAACTTTCGAGGTCCCGGTCGTTGAAGCTGAAGAGGAGGTGCGAACTGAGGGGCAAACTCCCCCCACCATGGAACAATTGCAGGAAGCTTGTGTGATCTTATGCTCGACACCAGCGAGTTGGATACCAGTGGCCTTACGGGGAATATCACTGTACTGCCAAGACTTTCTCCCCAAGGTCGCCAGGTTGCTGGTGATGAGGTCGCCAACCCTGAGGTCCCAACCGATGCTTCCACTACTCCTACTCCCGATGCCCCCGTAGCTCCTGAGACTTAGGGCCTTTTACTTGCTTTCCTTTGTTTTTCCTTAGTTTTTGTTTTTGTTTAAGTAGAAGTAGCTCACCGGGTTGTATATAGCTCGCCCAGAAGGAGTTTTTTGTAGTTTAAAGATAGTTAGCTAGTCGACCTTTGTGACTAGCACAACTTTTTATACATGAGAATTTTTCAAGTATTTTTCTACTTGAAAGTTTTTCAAGTATTTTTTGAATGAAATCTAATCTTCTTACTTCAACTTGTTCATTTTAATTTTACGCACGGTATATCCTTAATTAGCTCGTGTTTATATCTTTGGTACTTATTTGTTCGTCTTATTCTATTTTTGAGAAGCGAATCGTTCGTTTTACGTCACTTTGGACTACGAATCGTACCTTTGTTTGACTAGTACATATTCTTCGTCTTATGCCACTTAGGGCCGTGAATTTCTCGTCTTAGACCACCTAGGGTAGCGAGTTGTACTTTATTTAATTCACTTGGGCGATTGGGTTTCATGAACCTTTCCTCGGACGTTTTGACTGTCTTTTTCGTGAATTTTTCTAACTTGGGGCAGTAGGCGCTTAGTGATCCTTCAAGAAGGACACCTTCGCTAACCTTTGGGCACTTTGGCCTTTGCCTTGAGCTTTTAGATTATAACGTTTGGGACCTTGGTCCTTGTGTATTGCGAAGCTTCGAACAGTTGATATTTTCTAAAAAATTCTAACTTCATATAGTAATGCAATTTACATAGGTTGCCATCAACATTTCTGATGTGAACCTTCGACTAGTCTATTACAAGTGGTGGTTCACCTCCCTCCACTGCCAACAGCTGGGTATACTCTATTTTCTTCCAACTCTTTGAACTAGTGTAGGCACACGTTTGTACAATGAATCTATCATCTTGGTCTCAAAAGTTTGAATTGGTGGCACACATGTGATCTTGGACAGACTCCTCAAGGAAATGTAGCAGCCTATTCTCTTAGCGGCATATAAGCTTTCTTCTGGGCATTCATGACGTGACAGACTTCTTTTCATACTCCAACCCTTCCGTTGCTATTGATAGAATTTCATTAGCTGTGCTGCACTCCATGTGTATGACGAGGCTTTTCCTTCTGCGTCTTCGAGGTCGTACATTCTGTTTGCCCAAGCTGTGGTGACTTTGAATGGTCCTTCCCAATTCGGCCCGAATACACCAGGCGGAGTTGCTAACTTCTTTTTTAGTACCAACTCCCCCACCCTGAACTTACGATCCCGAACCTGGGAATTGTAGTACTTCTCCGCCCTTCGCTTATAGGTGGCATTCTTTAGTTCTGACGAAGCTCTGGTTTCTTCAAGCAAGTCTTTCTCTACTGCCAAAGCTTCGTCGTTTTCCTTCTCATCGTATCCTACCACCTTCCAGGTTTTTTTCTGAACCTCCACTGGT
The DNA here is from genome assembly GCA_026898435.1 of Prunella vulgaris. NCBI lineage: Eukaryota > Viridiplantae > Streptophyta > Magnoliopsida > Lamiales > Lamiaceae > Prunella > Prunella vulgaris. The sequence continues at coordinate 38,136 of JAPKLY010001240.1, forward strand.
ATGACGGCTTCTGTTCCGAAGGCTAAGGCAAACGGTGTTTCCACGGTACTTGCTCGGTATGAAGTTCTATACGACCATAGAACCTCCGGAAGTTCGTCCGCCCAGCTTCCTTTCTTGTCCTCGAGATGGATCTTTAGTATATGCTTCAAAATCTTATTAACCGATTCAACTTGGTCGTTCGACTGCGGATGGTACGGAGTTGAGTAGTGCTTCTTAATGTTCCATGAACTGCAAAATTCCCTCAACTTCTGACCATCGAACTGCCTACCATTGTCCGTCACAATTGATTGCGGAAGTCCAAATCGGCTTATCAGATTTTTCCATACAAAGTCGATCATCTTTTCCTGCGTCACTGTCGTAAGTGCCTCGGCTTCAGCCCATTTAGTGTAATAATCCACTGCTACTACAATGAACTTTACACCGCCTCTGCCAGGTGGAAATGGGCTGATCAAGTCGATACCCCATTTTGCAAAAGGCCATGGGCTGAAGACCAACTTAAGTTGAGTAGATGGGGAGTGGATATTAGGTGCGAACAACTGATACTTTCAGCATCTCCGAGCGAAGCGAATGGCATCTTTTCATAGGGTAGGCCAATAGTACCCATGTCTGATCGTTTTCAGACAAGCATTTGAGTAGGGATAGAGAGAATCCACCTTTGTAGAGTTGGCCATCTACCAACGTATATCAGACTGCCTGCTTCACTAGCCGACTAGCTTCCCACGCATCTTTTGGGACCGACCCGTCCTTCAGGTATTTTTGGATCGGAGTGTGCCAATCTTCACCATCTTCCTGCCCCCCACTCGAGTTCTAATTTACATTATAATCAGATGTCGAGGGGTTTTTTAGCTTGGTGACAACGACCTCCGTTACGTCTGCTTCGCCGTTACTGGTAGCTAGTCGGGCTAGTGCATCAGCTTGCGTGTTCTCCAACCTTGGAATCTGGTTGATATTTGTTGGTCCCAAAGGCAGGTTTTAGAGAAAGAATACCCTTAAACAAGTCTAGAAGGGGGGTTGAATAGACTTGTAGGGATTCAAAACTTTTTCAGAATTTTTGGCTTATTTCAAAAACACCAGACTACTTGAGATAGTCTAAATTTGAAAGTTGTGCGCTGTGTAAATTTGTGCGGAAACGTTTTTGAAGAAAATCAGTTTTAGGTGATGTGCACAAGTAAAGAATAGAAAATAAAGGCACGGGACACGAGGGATTTATAGTTGTTCGGACAAATGTCCTACTCCACTCTCCACAATCCAACTGGAATTGTGGGGCTCTCCACTAACTTTACTCACTCACTCACTTCGAGAGTACTACTCTCTTACAAAATATCAATGCTTCAGAAGCAATCAACTTCTCACAGCTTCTACAAAGCTTTACAAAGAATCAGTATGAATATAAGGTGTTGAGTGCGAGTAATGATTTTGACAGAGTTTCGGCAAGCTTAAAGTGCGTGTGAATCCGATACTCTGTTATTCTAATTTATAGGGTCAAATAACTAGCCTTGGGATGGACTAGAAATCTGAGATCCTATAATCTTGTATTCAATCAATCATTGAGATTGATTGAATCTCCTTCTTGATTCCCGTCAATCTTCGCTATCTACAATCAAACAAGTTTGTCCCCTTGATTGATTGATGTTCTATTCTGGGAATCTTCCTTCCTTTTGTCGCAGGTCAACCCTTGAATTGATTCCGTAAAATCTGGGCATAGCACAAGACTTCAGCTGATCTGTCTCCTCAGCTGGTGTATCATTCTGCTGATACTTGGACCTCAGCTGATGTGCAAGTCTGCTGGAGTGCACCTCAGCTGGTCTTCTAACCTTGTCTGGAAACTCTTGATCCTTGGTCCTTGTCTTGTCTGCGACGTGCTCAGCTGATCTGTCTCTTCTGATATCAGCTGATCTGTCTCTTCTAATGTCAGCTGATCTTAACTCCTCTGATATTCTACTCTTGATGCTCCAGTGTCAGCTGCTTAAGTCTTCTGTCTTCTGGAAACGGCTAAGTCCTCAAGGCCTTAGCTGGTCTTCTTTTCTACGATAGCTTCGGATCTTCTAGGTAGCAAGGTGAATTCCCCCTTACTCAAACCTATCTAATCCTAACTACACATCAGCTGACTAACAGGTTCAACTTGTCCTATTACAAGCAGATTGGTTTATTATATCATCAAAATAACTAACAGGAATATCCTAACAATATCAGCTTGCTTGAATATCGAAATCAGATGTGCCACTATCTTCTGGTACATCATCATTTGCTGGTCCTTTGCTTCATATTCTCCCCGGACTTGGGATATTATTAGCTGGGAATCTTCAAAAATCTGAAGATTAGTTGCCCCCACAGCTAATGATAACCTAAGTTCGGCTATCAGCACCTCGTATTCCGTCTCATTATTGGTTGCTCTAAAGTCGAATCGGATTGCGGAGGTGAAGACTTGTCTGTCTGGACTTATCAGTACCACACCAGCTCCTGCTGTTGTGCTAGTTGATGATCTGTCAACGTAGAGGTGCCACAGAGCTATACGTCCCCTCATCGGATCTTGTGGGAAAGTTAGCTCGACAATGAAATCGGCGAGCGCTTGTGCCTTGATCATTGTTCGGGGTGTGTAGGTTATACCGTATTGGCTAACTTCTAGTGACCATTTCAACAAGCGTCCCGCAGTGTCTGGTCGGTGTAGTATTTGTCGTAGTGGGAATGTTGTCAACACCTCTACCGGGTGGTCGAAGAAGTAGGGTCGCAACTTTCTAACACTCATCACCAGTGCATAGGCTAGCTTCTCTGTTGGGGTGTACCGCAACTCAGCTTCATGTAAGACTTGACTTACATAGTATACTGGTAGATGTGTTTTGCCCTCTTCTAGAACCAGGACGGAACTAATGGCTACCTCCGACGCAGCTAGGTACAACTTCTCACCTGGTACCGGCTTTGACAGAGTTTGAGTATTTGCTAGGTATGTCTTGATGTCTTCAAAGGCTCGTTGGTATTCACTTGTCCACCGGAAGTCATCTTTGTGCCTTTGTCTGTTTGCCTTTATTGCTTCGAAGAAGGGACGACTCCGATCTCCAGACCTGGGGATGAACCGGTTCAAAGCTGCCAAGCATCCGGTCAGTCTATGAACCTTCGGCACTGAATCTGGCGCTCTCATTTCGATGATACATTTGACCTGCGTTGGATTGACCTCTATTCCTCTCTGGCTCACCAGGTGCCCCAGGAACTTCCCCGAATGTATGCCGAAGCTGCTCTTCTTTGGGTTCAACTTCATGTTGTAGTGGCGTAGTATGTCGAATGTTTGTTTTAAGTGGTCGAGGTGATCCTCCTTCCGCAAACTTTTGACAACTATGTCATCCACGTACATCTCCATAGTATGGCCGATGTGTTGATCGAACATCTTGTTCACCAACCTTTGGTAGGTAGCTCCGGCGTTGATGAGTCCGAACGGCATCCTTTCCCAGCAATACATGTTCTTGTTGCTGTAGAACGTCGTGTGGTCCTTGTCATTTGGGTGCATTGCTATCTGGTGATAGCCTGCAAAGGCGTCCATGAATGTCATCATCTCGTGGCCTGCAGTGCTATCGACAAGCTGATCAATGTGGGGTAGTGGGAAGTTATCTTTTGGGCACGCCTTGTTTAGGTCCATGAAGTCGATGCACAACCTCCACGTTCCGTTGGGCTTCTTCACCAGGACTGGGTTTGCAACCCACTGCGGGCATAAAGCTCCTTTGATCAACTTGTTGTCCAATAGCTTCTTCACCTCCGTGGTTAGTGCATCACACTTATCTGGTCCATACTTCCTTCGTTTTTAGCGTACAGGTCTCCTCGTTGGGTCTATGTTGAGCCGGTGACATGCGTGCTCCAACGGGATTCCTGTCATATCTTCGTGGGACCAGGCAAATACGTCTAAGTTGGACATGAGGAAGATCTCCATCTTTGACCGGTATGGTTCTGGCAACTCGAAACCTATAAAAAGTTCCAACTCCCTCTCCGGGTCCACCGGGATCGCTGTTAATTCCTCCATGGGAGTGGCCTTTCTTTTCTGGTTCTTCTACCTTGGGTATTTCTGGAACTCTTCCAGGTTCTCCTTTATCATCGGCTCATGGCCTATTCGGGGTTCTAGGTCTTTGCCACCTTCTCCAACTTTGGCGGGTTCATAAGCTTTTCATACTTCTTGAAATGTTGGAATAGATGGCCCTTCATCCTGGGATGGTTCTCCAACCTGGGGAGCTTGATCAACTTCCATTGACACTGGTTCTTGCTCCCCCGCAGGTTCCCCTTCTTGAGCATTGTTAACCACTTCCATGAGAACAGGTTGTTGGTCCTGCACAGGTTCCTGCACTTGGCTAGTTTGACCTTCCTCCACTCCTTCCATTGGCGCCGGTTGCGTATTCTGCACAGGTTCTGGTACTTGATCAATTTAAACTATTGATTCCGGCAGGTAATCTACCTCCATCAACTCGGTTTCTGTTGAGACGATGTCTAGGATGTTTGGCTCATCCACCGGAATCTGGACGTCTTCTTTAAGGATATGAACCTATATCACAGACTTCTTTACTTGCCCATTTTTTATTTGAAGCAAACACTCCCTAGCCTTTTTTGGATCGCCTTTTACTCTTCCGACACCTTTAGGAGTTGGAAATTTAAGACAGTAGTAGTAGGTCGAACACGCCACTTTGAATTCATTGATAAATGGGCGGCCAAGGAACCCGTTGTAGGTAGACTGCTGGTCAATAATAAGGAAATCTACTAACCTAGTCAGTCTCCTCTCCGGGTCCTCGGCCGATACAAGTTGGACGCTCAACCTAATATTGCCTATGGGGACGGTTACAGCTTCTCCGAACCCTACTATCCTAGCGTTACTAGGTTCTATGTATGACTCAAAATCACCTAAGACGTCCAAGGTGGATTTGAAGAGTATGTTGGTGAATGCGCCGGTGTCCACTAGCGACCTCTGAACTCGAACGTTCATAATGTTGGTGATTATCACCAACGAGTCGTTATGGGGAGTTAGAATCCCCTCCAAGTCTGCCTGGGAAAATGTAAGCTCGGTTGTTGGTTGATTGGCTTGTATACGGGCTTGGAGCTGGAGCTGCCCTCTTGTACCTGGTTGATGGCCCGAACTTCGGCCTTCTTTTGTCTTTTAGAGATGGAGGATCTACCATCTTGGAGACCTCCGACAGCTCCAATCACTTCTTCGAGAACCAGGAGTTCCCTTGTTGGCTCTTGATCTTGCTGAGGCTGGGGAGGTGCCCTACGCCAGTGTTGAGGACCACGTCGGTCCTCGTCCTCCTCTTCATCATCGGAGACCTCCCTCATTTCAATCCTGGTTCTCATGGCTGGTGCCTTCTTTACAAACTCGGCCAGCTTCCCATCCTCGTAGAACTTCCATAATTTCTTGAGGAGGTCACGACATTCGCTGGTGAAGTGGCCGATAGACTGGTGGTAGGCACAGAACTTGTTGGGGTTGAGCTTTGTGTGGTCCTGATGAATCCTCCTAAGTTCGTTCAACATTGCTTTGTCCTTGACCACAGCAAAGACATGGTCGACAGAGACGGTAAGTACTTGGTTGAGTTTTTCCTTGAACTCGTCTCCATCTCCAAAAGCCTTCAAGTTCTGGGGAGCTTTGTAAGTGCCCCCGGACTTCTTTCTGTGTTGTTTCTTTTCCTCGGAGGCACCGACCTCCTTCATCAAGGCCTCTTGCATGGCCACGTAGACTCTAGCTTTGTGTCTAAACTTGGTGTAGGTGTTCGGGCATGCATGATGCATCTCTTTCCAGAGTTCGGTGCCCTTCTTGAGTCCGGCCATCACTACAACAATCTTTGTGTCCTCGCTTACCGGCTCACCTTCCAACAGTATTTTATCAAATTTTTTCAGATACTGTTGGTCAGTTTCGTTCTCGCCCTGGCGTATGTTTGCGAGCCGGTGCTTTTGGGTCAAGTAAGACCCAAATCCAGAAAAGTGGGCCAAGAACTCCCGCGTGAGTTGGCCAAAAGATTAAATTGACCCCGGGGTGAGGGATGAGAACCAGCAGTGAGATCGGTCCCCGAGGGTCAGCTGGAAGTTCCGGCACTGAGTGGCGTCCGTGGCACCTACCGAGATCATGTAGTCCGCATACTTGGCCAGCTGGACTTTTGGATCAGATTTGCCTTCGTATGCGGACATCACCGGGAACTGGATCTTCTTTTGAACCGGTGCTTTAAGGATGGCGGGTGCTAGTGGAGATGCAGGGAGAGTGGTGGCATCAGGTCCACCAACTTTGGCAGCTACTTCCATCTGCAACTGCTCAACGACCTTCTTTAGCGTGGCTAGCTCATCATCACGAGCTACCTCCTGTGGAGGCTGTTCAAAGGTCGTGCGCCTTGTGGACGCACGTCCCCGTAGTCCCTTGCTTTGGGGCAGCCCTTATGTGACGGGATGGAACTGACAGCCTCTGTTGGGGCCAAGTCTGTTGGCCGCCGGTCTCCTCAAACGATCGTGGGCGGGCCTATAAGGCTGTAGGTCCGACTCTCCCCTCTGGGATGAAGCAGAGGCCGCCACTCGTTCATCTTCTTCACGTCTGGGCCCTAGCCTGCCCTGAAGGACCTCGCTTCCTTGAGATTGGTGGGTGGCGGATGCCCCTGTGTAGGCTGAAGCTCGCCCATCTCTCGAGACTAGGCTTTCCACCACATTGGCCTTGCCGGCGCGTTCTCTGTACTGGTGAGCTTGAGCAGAGCTCGCCTCTTGTTCAGCGTGAAGGTCGCTGGCCTGTCCTCTAGTCTGGGAGACCTGGATTGGCCTAGTCACCAGCTCCCGAGCCTCGTTGGCGGGAGCTCGCCTTGATTCCAGGACGAGGTCATCCTATTGCCTCTGCTGCAACCTTTGTAGGGCGGCGATGGTGCGTTGAAGCTCGTCGGGGTTATTGGCGAGGTCCCTCAGAGCTGGGTTTAATTTTTCCTGCGTCACAATAGCTCGTTGGGGAGCTCGCGGAGCATCATTCTTTTGGGGAGCTCGGCGCGAGGTCTCACCATCAGCTTGATTCTGGGGGATATGCCCTTTCCATCTCCTCGTGGTTGCGGAGGTGTTTTCTTTTGACATTGTTCAATTTCAATACAGTAGGTTGTCAAGGTCGGCAGTTCTAGTAAGGGTAAGTTGTTCAAGATCCGTTCTAGCCTTGCATGCACGCAAATTGTCCAAAATTTAGATTATTTGCCTACACACGTGCGTTTAGGGTTCGTTTTGTTGTGTTTTCAATTCGAAAATCTGGTAATTTATCCGGAAAACTGGAAACGTATGTGTATCTTCAAAGTGTTCTTGAGTTTTGTCAAGAACACCTTCAAATCTTCAATCTTTCTCACAAATTGCTCTCAGATTTTTTCAGAATCGGAGGTTCGTAGGACCCTCCTTCTAGCGCCAAATTGTTGATAGAATTTCGTAATTATGTAATTAAGTGGCTGTAATCAACTGATTCTATCAAACAATAACAAGATTTAAACTTTGTTCTTGAGTTGAAAATATAGAGAGAGAAAGTAGGAGAGCTAGAGTGAGAAAATGGTTGTTGTATTATAAAAGCTTAGAGAGAGAAAGGTACATGCGAAATCTATTTATAGGTTTGCATGTGTGAGGTGACACCTTGTGAGCCTTATTGGCTTTAAGTGCTGACAAGTGTCCTTGACACTTGTCTTTTCTCACTACAATGCTACCTTTGCAATGTTTTGTCCTACTACATCTCTATGTGCTATTTATACAATCGATGTCTATGTCCTAGACTAGGCGAGCTTCTACGCTAGCTTCAAGGCCTTGGTGTTGTTTCGAAGCAATGTATAGACGGTCTTCTGAGTTGTCTCCTTAGGTCGCCCACTTACTTCTTCATAAGTGGCGAACTTCAGGGCGAGCTTCATAGTCTCTCAGGCTTGGTTGGACATTTGACCTGTGGTTGCTGAGCATGAAGGCGAGCTCCCCCATGTTGATTCTGGTCAGTTGATGATGTAGCCTCTAAGCAGGTTGGTGACCTTCTTAGCCTTGGTTAATTAATCTCGTGATTAGTCTTGGGTAGTTCGTTTATCAACAATGACATTAATTAATTTATATTAATTTTCTTATAAAATGCGCTGGTAATTTATAAAAATTTGAAATGATCTACATTCCAGTTACACTCAGTATTCACATCATCAACACATCGTTTTTATATCAATCATTACTAAAATCCACAATAAACTTAAACTAAACATTCCCTTTAAGTTTCTTCCTCTTTATACCCGCAAGCTTGGTGCTTTTATCGAAAAATTTCGGATCTTGTTGAAAAATTTAAAGATATACTTCTCTGTCGTATAGAAATTTGCTTACTTTTCTTATTTAAAAGTCTTATAGTAATTTGCACACTATTATAAAAGGAAAGATTGATTCGCGTGCGTATTTACAAAACTTTACACATATTAACATGTACGAAACTACTTTATTTAAAAAACATACTCACTCCGTCCACTAAATCTATGCACTATTTCCTTTTCCGTTTGTCCACAAAAAATATGCATTTTCCTTTTATGAAAATCAAAACATTTATGATCACTCTCAGAATCAATTATTTTTATTTATAAATAAACTCCACAATATAATTATAATACTTATATTTATCTAATTTTTTTAAAATTCGTGCAAATACCATTAGTGCACATATTTAGTGAATAAAAAGAGTATTTTTTTTAAATTTGAGATCTCACATGTGTAAATTCTCATGGAATTGGAGTATAAAGTTTTGGAAGAAGTTCTATATTTTCAAACATTTAAATAAATATAAAGTTTTTAAAAGAAATAGATAATGCAACTGAGAATACGATAGGTGGCAAAGGCATGTTTGATTCTGTTGCTGCAACCTGTTGTACTTCACAACTTTACAGTAATCCAAACTAATTTCTATCCACAACCCCAACCACACGATTTACCTCGCGCTCACCGCTACTCGCCTGCACACCCACACACCGTAACATACCCCGCGCGGGCCCCACGCCCCTCTCCTCCCCTTTCCTCACTTTCTCATTTTGGTAAAATAAATTCCAAAACGCTTTCCCCTTCTCAAACTCACTCTCTCGCTCCTCTTTCTCTCTCATCATTTGTACTGGGTAAGAAGATGCAGATGGCTCTCTCTCTCTCTCTCTCTCTCTCTCTCATTTCCTTCCCTGTAAAGGAAATTGTTTTCACTCTTTTTCACTCTGTTCTGTTTGCTTTGCTGTTTAATTTTGCGCAGCAGCCATTATTAACTGAACTTTTCTGCGGCTGTAATGATTACTGGTCGACAAAGGGGAAATGATTTCCCGTTGAGTAAAAGAAGCAATTGATGAAGTGTTTCAGTTGGAAAAAGGGTGGGAAATCAGCTCTTAGTTTTATGCATACTGTTTTTGGAGAAACAGCAGGGGATTTTTTCAACTGAGGAGGAATTATTTGCTCTTAACTTTCCCAAAATGTATGAAGAATTTTGGAACGTACAGACTATTTTCAGCTTTGAAAATTGGGGGAGAAAGAGTTTCTCCCTCTCTCTCCACCTCTTTTGCCTCATTCCCCCCTTTCTCTCTCATTTTAGTGTGACTTTTTAGGTTCTGGTGTCTGAGGTGTTCCACGTCTTTGAAAATCGCCGTCGTACTCGGCTATGGCGTTCTTAGTTTCTCTCTCTTCTGCCTCATAGCTTTGTCAATTCTGAAATAGTCCCTCTTTAATCTTTTGGCAGATGAATATAGATTTTTAGCAGTGTTCTATTGTTATTATACAATTCGGACGGAGGAGCAATTCTTCTTAGTTTACTGGGTATTCTAGTGGTTTTATTTACATCTGGGTTTAGTGGGTGGCAAAAGACACTGAAACATTGAGAGCGTCGTATATAGGCTCTGGTTTTTGTTTATTAATATGAAATTTATGAGATCTTCTCTTCTCGTCAGTGGTTTGATTAGGAGTTACTATTTCATTTGTATTGCTATCTTTGTTGTAGGAGACAACTGAGCTGGTACAGATTTACCAGTTTAAGGATAAAAGAAAAAGGGAAGTGTTTATTGCACTCAGAAAAGAGTTGGTTGATAGTAAGCCGTAAACAGCAAAATTCCTTCTCAGTTATCAGTGGAAATGGCAAAATCAATTTATCTACCATTGAAGCTGTTTTAACTAGAGTCATTTGTTTGTGTCCCTTGTCTACTCTGCTTTGAAATCCTGTTTAGAAGTTGCAATTGGAAAAGAAACTTGAATACTTTACTGCAAAATCTATCTTGAAATTAAATTTTGGTTGAGAAATAAGCCTTTGTTACTTTGCTTTATCATATCATACGAATTTAACTGACGTCGGGAGTGTTTAGTAGTATTCTTCACTTTAATCTGTTAATTTGCACAAGCTTTTAATACTTATGGTGGCGTAGAACTCTTGATTGAACCTTTATTCTAACTTGTGATTTTATAACATCTTGAAACAGGAAAGTATAGCTTCTCAATGGGGTGATTACTTACTTTTGCATATCTTCATGGTAACCATGACGATTTCTCAAATGTTTACATTATATGTATCCTGTTTTAGTTATTTGATCCTTGTAGATAACTTTTGCCGTTGTTCTATGCTTTTGATGTGGAAATGCTTCTTCAAATTCTTTGTTTCTAACTTCTAAGTGCATATTGAGTAGTCCTTTTTTCATATTCCGCAGTTCCTATGCCTAGTTTATGATGCATTCTGAGTACTAGAATAATTGAGAAACGTCTAACAAGCCGCTTTTCTGAGATGGATTGGAATGCGAAGTGGGATTGGGAAAGCTTTGCTACCTTTGGGTCGAAAGCAACAGAAAGTCCTAAGAAACTGCAATTAGTTGATTGGACTATTATCAACGATGGAGAAATTGATGCTGGATCCTTCAATCTTTCCACCGGTTGTACCTCTGGCTCGGATGGTGGGCATGTTTCTTCAGCTAAGAGCTCAATATCAGCTTCTGAATCTTCCACCAAGGAAGGGATGCAAACCCCGGACTTCAGGCTCATGACATGTGATGAATTTTCTGGAAATTTCAGCAAGAAAATGGAACTTAAAGGGACTAAGGCCTGGGAAACTTCTCCACCTCTGGAAGCTTCTAATGGCTCTGTTGAACCATTTATTGGTCTCAAACTTGGAAAACGAACATATTTTGAGAATAGTGGTGCTGGAGGCAATGTTAAGAGTGCATCTCTCCCGGTCATACCTGCTCCATCCACCGCATCATTGAAGAAAGCCAAATCGTCGGGTCAGAATCTCCATATTCCACGATGTGTAGTTGAGGGTTGCAATATTGATCTTTCAATGTCCAAAGAATATCACCGGAAGCATAGAGTCTGTGACAACCATTCCAAAAGCCCAAAGGTTATTGTTGGTGGCCAAGAACGAAGGTTTTGCCAACAGTGTAGCAGGTAGTTATACAAGAAATATCATATTTATATAATTCTTTTGTCATCTATAATGCTTGTTTGAATATAGATTTTACTAGCCTACATAACTCAAAAAATTGCAAGATCTTTTTGTAAATTAATGCTGCTTTGTTATTCAAGGTTCCATAACTTGTCTGAGTTTGACGATAAGAAGCGCAGTTGTAGAAGAAGACTTTCTGATCATAATGCGCGACGCAGGAAGCCGCAGCAGGAAACTATCCAGTTTAATTCCTCAAGGCTCTCATCACCATTATATGGTATTGTATCTATTGGTGTGTTTTACTATGTCTTACTGCATACCAAATTATTAATTTGGAATGTCATACTTGAATGTTTAGCTTACATGACTCGCCTGTGTATTGATTAATTACTGTCGTATAATTGTGTACATTCAGATAGGATACATATAAAATTTGGTTTATTGTTAATACGTTATTTAAAATAATTAATTGATTTTAACTTTAGGACAAAGTTTGTGTTTATTTTTATTCTCCAGGGCTAATTCAATTAGATGAGTTGGGGCATTTATTTTCCTTTCAGATTAGCATCAGAAAATATAGGATGAGAATGAATGCATCAACTGCCATCATAATGTAACTAAACAGTTTGGTCTCCATTTGTTGACAAGAATTATAACATCCAAACAACTGAACCCAAAGTTTGAAATGGAAGGGGACCAGAATGTTCAATAGTGGTGGCTTTCTGTGTATTTTATAGAGCCGATACATTATAACTGTGATAATATGATAATTCTGTTTAATCTCCTTTTACGTTCACAGGAGGAAGACAGCAAATGAGTTTTCTGTTGAATAATGCTCCGCTCATTCACTCTAGAACTCTGACTAATACCTGGGATAGCACGAGCAACTCCAAGTTCACCCTAACGAAGGGTTTTCCTTCAAAGTTTGCTGGAGATGGAGTAAGCAACGAGCAAATGCATAATCCTGGAATCAAACTGCCACATCTCATCAATGTGCAAAGTGATTCAGCCAAAGGACTTTTGGCATCCAAAAGCTCCATAACTGAGGTTTTTAATCCCGGTCAGTTTTTTGTAGTTCAAAGCAAATAATATGTGTTAATTCAAGATTATGTGGCCAGTTTCTTAACTTTTATTTAATTATTTATGTTGAAATATCCAGAGATTTGCTTGGAAAATGTTTCTCTTGAGCATTTAACTTGTCACGAGTATAAAAGACAACTTGCTTTTTCTCGAGGCAAATTTATGTTTATTTCTTAGTTTTGCTATTTAAATGTTGAAAAGGAACTTCCTAGTGATTTCTTGTGCTCGATCCAGTGGAAGTTGTATTACTGTTACTGTGATGCCTTAGAAGTTGAAACTTTATCTTATTCTAGACACCCTTTTGGTTTTGAAGCTATAATTTGAGATTTCTTAAATCCAGTAGGCTACTTCAATTTTTGGTTTCAACTTAAGCGCTGCAGGTTCTGTGGTCAATTAATCCAGATTAGCAACTCTCAAGCTTGAATTGTCCTTGACTCTTGAGTGGGCTTGTAATCCACAAGGTCATTAAGTGCGTCATCATTAGGATAATTATTTTAACACTCATTAATGATAGTTAAGATAAACACTTTAATAACTCCCTCTGTTCTTAATTTTCTATTTGGTTTAATTCATTCACACAAATCAATTTTACATTAATTAGGATTTCAAAATACTCCTTATTTATTACTACTAGTTGAATTAAAAGGCTTGAAATTACAAGATGGTTAGTATGTATTAGGGTGTTAATGTTGGGAAAAAAAGGTAAATATTTTTGTTAATATTAGCAAGTGATAAATAATTACTCCATTAGCACCATAGAGTTAGACAGATAATTAGGAACGGTAGGAATTAAAAAAACAAAACAATGTCGGAGAGAGATTTATAGCAAGTCCGTGATAGTGCATAGGAAACAAGAGATGAGTAAATAAGTTTGATGATTATTATGTTTCATTTTCAGGTTTAAAGGGATCTCAATTTGCTTCTTCCCACTTAGATGCAGCACCCGAATATCGTCGTGCTCTCTCTCTTCTGTCAAGTAACTCGTGGGGACCACCACCTGTTCCATTAAATCCAGCACATGAAAACAGCAGCTGTGTAATGATGAATGGAGCCCCAGAAGGTGTGCCCCTCTCTTCCTCAGAATTCTGGCTTTCTGGACATCAATCAACTCCTCATCCTCAGGAAATCCAGCTATTCATGACACCCTATGACACCGACTTATTTCCCATGTTGAACTGAGAACTCACCTTCCGACTCTTTGTTCGTCTTGTAGTCTTTAGACTTGGAAAAAGACCTCTGTTACCAGCCAGCTATTAACCTGGTGTAACCTGGTTGTAATAAAGCTGTGAATCTATGATATTTATGCTGAATTCTGTATCGTTCTCTCAAAATTCGAATTCTAGCAAATTTTTATTTATTTCGGATATCGGAATACATCCATTTAAATTTGATATTGCTGATGATGCCTCTAGAGAGAACATTTCTTATTTACTGCTGATATGAGAAATTTCTGTGTGCGTGTTATGGAATTAAAATGAATGCATTAATTTTACACATTTTTATAAGTTTTAATTTTGAGTTGGATAATATATTTTTATTGTATTAGTGCTTTTGATGCACGTTCACATTGAGTTTTTTTTTTTTTTTTTTCAGAAAATAGTTCTATGCATATTAAATTGTGTTGGATTCCTATTGTTCATATTAAATCGTTGCATCATAGTCCTTCGTAGGGAGTTTTCGTTGATCTTCACGTTACTCGTCATGGACCAAGCCTTTGATTCTGCTGTGTTAAGCTACTGGGTTTGAACCGCTCCGTTGCTTAATGTTGAGTCAAGTATTGTCGTTGTTGTGCCTCAACTTATCACCTTTGCCGTCATAGTCATTTTACCATGGTTGAAAGCTTTTTAACACACCCAATTATAGCAACTCCACAGCCATCAACTATCTTGATCGCTAAATGTTTGATGAATTGTCCGAGGAGTTGGCATCAGTAGTTGTAGTGATAATGATCCAATTCACAGTATGGTAGTTGTGTTACAAAACAATAAGCTCGATAGTGCAATGGTAGTTGTAGTGGCCGTAAGTCCAGAGCCAATCCAGGGCAGTGTCAATTATGAACATAGTAGTGTTATTGAGCAAGAATCAACATAGTGGTAGTTATGGTGAAAGCTCGGAATTGAAGACGCCCTCTTCACTTTCGCAACATAGTACACAAACCTTCGAAAAATGAGCGGATTTAGAAAATAAGGATTTGTTACATTCAAAATAATTTTATAAATTTTAAGGCATTTTTCTTAAAATCAACAAGAAGACTTGATGTCTTCTGAATTTTGATGAACAACTAATGAAACAATTGAGTGCGCATTGAAAATTTTAGCGGAAACATTTTAAAATGTGCACACAAAAATAAAACTTGTAATGTAGAAAGTAAACCAGGAGACGAGAGATTTATAGTGGTATACCAATCGTCCTACATCCACACCCCTCTAATCAATAAGATTAGATGGTCTATCCACTTATTCACTTCCTTCTTTATTACAATGAGAGTGGACTTACAAAGTTTTATCTAGCTTATCGACTTCTACAAAGTTTTACAATGGATAAGTGTATAAAAATGCTTGTGAGCGCAGAGTAAATTTGATAGCATTCTGCATCATGTATGAATTGTATGTGTTACTCCTGTACTTGGCTCATTCGTCACACTCATATTCATAGGCTTCAAAGAGTAGTCATTAGGAGTTGACTATAGTTTGAAATTCAATAAAATTAGCTCAACCAATTAGTGAGATTGATTGATCTTTGACTAATTCCAGTTTGTCTCCTTTTCTTAAATGTGGCCGAATCTTCAATCATTTGAATTCTGATTTGATTGACTCCTTGATTTTGCCATGAACTTTGAAATCAGTAAGCCATTAAAGATCTTCGTTAAAACACACTACGGGAGGCAAGTACACATCTTCTATAGTAGATCTTCAAATCAGCAAGTTTTCAATCTCAAATGATTTTCTGGTCTTTATCAGCTGGGTCTCTTAAATTGGTCTGCTTCAATTTGCCATATCAGCTGGCCTTTTCATGCCAACTGATCTTCATAACTGCTTATCAGTTTGTATATTAGTTGGCCTTCATGTCAGTTAATCTTCACTTCAGCAAGTCGGTCTGCATATCAGCTGACCTTCATGTCAACTGATCTCATAACTACTTGTCAGTTTGTATATCAGCTGATCTTCACTTCAGCAAGTCAGTCTGCATATCAGCTAACCTTCATGTCAACTGATCTTCACTTCAATCAACAAGTCTTCTCTTTATAAGTTGTTGGGGCTTCAAAGGCAATCTGCTCTTGTATACTTCTCATTTGATCTTTTTTTAGTCTTCTAATCTATTATGCACTCCATAATGTTAATGAAATCTTTGTAAATCAAGCTTACATGTGGCTTCTTAGCTCGATTTCACTAACAACATCTCGGATTTAAATTACTGGAATTACAAAGTATGAATTTTGGGAAGTTTTGAGCAGAGTCTCGTTAAGGCACCCAAATAACTTGTGTTTATTCTGAAATTTCAGCCTATTTATAGGCAAATACACAAGAAGGTGGTGGCAATGCACTTGCCACGCGTTACAAGAGGCTTACACGTGTCCCTTACGTGTCTAAATAGATAATTACAAAGAAAAATCAACTAAAAATTGGAAAAGTACAATTCTGGCAATCAATCTTTAAAGAGGCGAGCAGCTGGTTTAATTCCCCTTCTTGGAGGCGATCAGCTGGTTATAAATCATCATAAGAAGTGATCAGCTAGTTTGATAAGAGGCAACCAACTGGTTGGCTGCTCGCCTCTCCTTAGATTCGTAGTGTTGCTCGTCTATTATGTGTTCTTCTTGTTGTTTGTCTTCCTCTTTGATGATATCTTCTTAGTCTGATTATATACTTTGCTTCCTTCTTGTATTTTCTTCATATTTGATCAACTCTTTTAGGACACATAAGCCAGAATTTTTTAATTATTTTTTTAAGCATTCAGATCAACTTATTTCATCAACAGTTGCCCCCTAACTTGATGTTTGTTTGAATCATCGGATGAATAATTAACATCAAGCTACTTGAATTTTCTTGTGATTTCTTCATTGCTAGGAAGTAATTTGAGCTTGATTCCACCTGCAATAATTTGGATTATGGATATATTGAAAGATCCTTTTGACCTCATTAAAAACCTAACCGTAAATCATCCTTGTGGATAAACCGATCGTAGGAAAAAATGATACCATGGTACTCTTTCAAATACCCATGATTAGGGTCATAATTGCATGTTTTTGTAATCATTTCTATATGGTTTTGTTGTTCTTATGATCATATTTGACCCTAATATGGTATAAATTGTGCTATTAACCCTTTTTGGCAAGAAAGTTGTGATTATAGGTGAAAACGAGCAAAACGAGGAAGAGACGAGCAAGTTCGTAAAAGTTCAGAAAATGTGAGTTGATCCAATGAAGACAAATATGATACCATGTTGAAGAGTTCGAAGAGAGGGTCGCAATGGAAAAAGAATCGAGTCAATCGGAGCTCTAGAACTCAAGATATGAAGAAAACGAGAAGTCGAGGATCAATCGCACAAGTCGAAGCCGGGTTCGAGCGATCACAGGCCAGACTCGTGCGACCATGGGCCACGTTCGTGCGCCCAACTTCTGGTTTGGGCGATGACGAGCCGCACGAACTCTCACACGAGCTTGAATCGTGCGGTCACCTGCTGGAGATCGTGCGATGGCTCGATTGTTCCATTTTCGAAGGGCAGTTTCGTCTTTTCGCGCGTTTAATGAGGGGCATATTGGACCAAGCATTGTGGG
>JAPKLY010001241.1:0-32240 GCA_026898435.1 Prunella vulgaris
ATTAGGAGTTAAGTTGATGAATTTATTTAATAATATGGCAGCTGATGTTTTGAATTTTATACGAATGATTAAGTGTTAATTTATGTGTTTAATTGTTCTTAAGAAAATTAGTTATTGTCCTTAGTTTGCATGATCAATAAGTTAAGTTTTATAACTCCAAAAATTATAAAATTTTACCAGAATGTTTGCCATGATTTATAATGTATGTTGACAAATTTTCAGGAGTTTTTACTTAGTGAAAGTTGAGATTTCCAGTTTTAGTCCTTTATGTGTTTCTAGTCCTCAAAATTCTTGTTTTCAAATTACCGAATTTATGCCCAGCTTATTTTTGAAATTTCGGCAGTTTATTAGTCATAAAATATTAAGTATTTTGGTCATAAAAATCAGGAGCAAAATCGTTTTAAAGTTTCAGCTCAAAATTAGTCCTTTATCTTTGTTTTACGAGCTTTTCAAGTGTTTTAAAGATGAATTTGCGTGGCAAGTCTTTATAATATGTTTAATATGATTTATTTGAGTATTTAGAGGTCTTAGATGATTTGGCAAGATAATAGTATTAAAGAAAATGGATTTGGTATTAGTTAGTGGAATGTTTTTATACACATCCAGTTTTGATGAGTACACCCAGGCTGTTTTCGTGAGTTTTATGTCCTAGCTGCTGTACATGATTTGTTTAAGTATTATTGAATGATTTGATCTCTTATGATTATTTTATTAAAACATGTTGGATACAATTGAGATGATATTATTTATGTTCTTCATGGACGTATTGAATGAGTTATTTATTGTGAATGTTTGATTTATTTGCCTTTAAATAAAAAGGGGTTTTTCAAAGAAAAGAATTTTACTTAGTAGAAAATGGGTGCACGTTCTAAAGAATGTTTCTATTAAATAATTAATTAAAAGTGAGACTTCCGCTGGTTTGTAAATGTATAGAAATTTTAGGGCGTGACAGCAAAGGCAATCCGAAGCAGCACGTTGCACACTTTGTCGAGACCTGCAACAATGTCGGGACATATGGCGATCATCTGGTGAAGCAGATCGTTCGCTCTCTCAAGGGCAATACCTTCAACTGGTACACTGACTTGGAGGCTAACTCCATTGACAGTTGGAACCAGATGGAACGTGAATTCCTCAACCTCTTCTACAGCACAAGGAGGACAGTCAGCATGATCGAACTGACAAACACGCACCAACAAAAGGAAGAGCCTGCCATCAACTACATCGATCGATGGAGGAATCTTAGCTTGAACTGCAAGGATAGACTCTCTGAAATGTCTTCAATTGAGATGTGCATCCAGGGCATGCAGTGGAGCCTCCGCTACATTCTTCAAGGAATCCAACCGAAGACCTTTGAAGATTTGGCAACAAGAGCTCACGACATGGAGCTAAGCATGGATGCAAGAGGAGTCGAAGGTCCACTACTTCAAAAGCATTACGAAAAGTCATATGCCAAGCCTTCGTATAAAGGAGTGCATAACTCATCTACCTCACGACAGGAGGCAAAGTCGATTGACTTTGAAAAAGATGCGGCAGAAGGAATATCCATTCTTAGACTCTGATGTCTCTGGGATATTTGATGACTTGATCGATGCAGAGCTCATCGAGTTGCCTTGGATGAAATGGCCAGAAGAAGCTGGACGAACTGATGATCCAAAGTACTGCAAGTACCATCGGTTGGTTGGCCATCCAATTGAAGATTGCTTCATCTTCAAAGAAAAGATCATGCAGCTGGCTCAACAAGGAAAGATAGAGCTTGAAGAGACCATCTAACGCTGCTCAAGTCAATGCTCCTCGACACGAACCTAAACTGTTTGGACTACTCCTTGATACGAGTATAAACTATCTACAATGCTCCTCGACACGAGCCTAAACTGTTTGGACTACTCCCTGATACGAGTATAAACTATCTACATATCTCCTTGACACGAGACTAAACTGTTTTCAAATTGAAGACTCCCTGATACGAGTATAAACTATCTTCAAATCAGAACTTCTTGACTCACGAGTTTAAATTGTACGTCACTCCAAGCCCACATGAGTATAAACTGTTTATGCACCTCCCAAATCAAATTTCTTTTGAACTACGTTATGGCTTGATCCTCTTCATAGAGGTACGTAAGCAACTTAGAAATCTCTAAGTTCAGTCACAATTCAATTATCTTGTTTAAGTTTCTATGCTTTATAAGATATTGAATTAATAAAGGTGGCATTGAAAGATCAAATCCAAGCAACTATTGAAGTTTCATTGATAAAGCAAATGGAGTTGGATACAATGAAGCAAAGCAAAGTACAAGTACAACCTACACAAGCTATGCAAAAGGATTGATGCTCTCCAATTCCTTCAAAGCAGCCTCTAGTTTCAACTGGGACTTCTTCAAGCTTTCTGCTATGACACACTTCAACTAGGATCTTCTTGATGACAAATATGCTCTCTACAGCAGTTCAAGTCTTGTCTTGGGCACTTTGAAGAAATCGTTGTTGGTGCTCCAGCTTCACAGACAACATCTTCTTCTTCCTATTAGCTCATCAAGTTGCTCCTCTCAATGTCGTCAACTGCACGATTCCTGCCTAGTTGCCAGCCTCGTACACCCTAAAGCAGCCCCATATCGCTACCACTTGTGTGCTCTTTTCCGCCAATATCTACTCTCGAAGTCAGAAAGTCGAATGCTTGCACGAAGCCATCATGTTGCCTCTCTGTTGCAAAGTTGTTGAACCTTCATACTTCAAGCTTTTGAATGCTCATATCTCTGGCGTCTAGGCCCCGCAAGTGTTGGTTGTTCGTTTTGCTATTCACATCGATGGATCATGCCAAAATCCGAACCAACTCACTTTGCAGTCTGGAATCTCCAAGAAGTTGCACATTTTGTCTGAGCTATCAAATTTGCATCAAGTCCTTCAAACTCGTCTTCACTCAAAGCAGGTGCGGAACAACCATCACTTCATAGTCAAGTTGCTTGCATGCTACCGTCTGGGCGCCGTGCTTCTCTTCTCTATTACCAACAATCAAGGTCGAAGTGAGACACTCTGCTTCAAAGCTCCAGTAAGTCGCTCCTCTGTTGAGTTGCTCCCCGCTGCTCACAAGTCACCCATCGCACTGCCTCTATTTCCATAGCGACAATCCAAGTTTGATGATATGATGTCAACTGCTCATTGATGCTTTGATTGCTTGAAGGCCTCATCCAGGGTTGAGGGTCTGCGCTGTTGCTTGATGCAAATCACTGTCATTGCCAAATCGTCGACCTCAATGCTATGTCATCCACTTCGAGATATGCTTCATGGAAGGTCTTGATCAACTCCGAGCCACAGTCATAAGCGAATGGCGATGCGAAGGCAGCATCGTAGAGTCTGATATCTTGAAGTAGTGGAATTCGCTAGCAAATATTGACCGCCATATCCGCTCTTTTCCATGATAATGCGTCGACGCACTCTAGGCAGAAGCTCAACATTGCTTGGATCAGGTTTTTCATGGTTGGCCGCCTTCAAGATCCACACCTTTGATGCTTTGAATGCTGAAAATTCTTGAGATCACTCATCCATGAAAACTCGTTCCTAGTTGATGCCACAGAGTCTGCATACTTGTCAATTAT
The DNA here is from genome assembly GCA_026898435.1 of Prunella vulgaris. Lineage (NCBI taxonomy): Eukaryota > Viridiplantae > Streptophyta > Magnoliopsida > Lamiales > Lamiaceae > Prunella > Prunella vulgaris. The sequence continues at coordinate 3,588 of JAPKLY010001241.1, forward strand.
CGGTTTCTCAACGCGTAGATAAGTTCCTTCATCTACAAGTGGATGCTTTTTTTTTTAGGATGGTCAGGTGGTGAACTCCAGAGGATAGTTTTGTGGTCTTAAAGTGAATCATGACGAAGTTTGAAGCAAAAAGAGCTGCGAAACAAAAGAAGCGACGATTAACTTGATGGCCAATAAAGAATTGGGGGCAAATTATATTTAAATAATTTAGTGAGCTAGAAATGTAATTTCTTAAAAGCCACATATTATTTAAATAAAACTGTGGATTAATTCTATCCATTGGGCCAATCTAAATTATAAGTAAATTAAAAGAGTTAGAATCCAAATTTCTTAATCTCTTTTATTTATTAATTTGAATGCTCAAATCCAGTCCAAGAGTCTGATTTTTTGTGAAGATTATGTATTGGGCCAATTCAAGCTTTGGGTCTATGTTATAAGAATTGGGCTTTAATTTCTAATTTATTTGTTATTTTGTCAAAAATGCCCAAGGATGCATTCGGCCTTCATCTTCTCCATGCAGAGATCAGTGCTCCTCTTCAAATCGCTCTACCCCTGTCGGCCGAGTACAAAATTCGCGCGTGCGCCCATAAGATATGCTGTCGTGCCCAAATCGCGCCGCTAATCTGCCAATCACGCCCATCTTTGCAGCAAAAAAAAATCAGCTGGTTTTTCTCCGTTTGCTGTCGCATTGACCATGAGCTTTGTCGATTCGTCACGCCGCATCGCCCCTGCCGTCGCTGAGTCTCACTTGAAGCCGCCTGAAAATTGGCCGCATCCGATTAAGCACCTCCAGTCCATCTCTTCGCCGGAAATTGCGCCGTTGATTCCGCTGTTGCCAAGTTGTGCAGCCACACTTGATTCTGCTATCAGCGAAAATTGCCGGAAAGTCGCGTCCCTGCCGGATCTGCATTTGAAATCGCTGGTCGCGACCCAGACACCAAGACGCCGCTGCACGCCTAAATCTCACCGGAAGCCACGCTTCGCTAAGCCATGTCTGCCGGAACAGAAATCCCGTCGCCCGCTGAAGTCTGAAAGCCGCGAACCTGCTGCCATGACTGCTAGAAATCAAGCCGTGCCGTCGTGAAAAGCAGAGTTGCCGGAGTCCCAGTACCGTCTGCCTTTTAATCTGCAACGAGCCGCCTCATCTCCTTGCGTCATCGTCTGGAGAATCGCCGTCTCGAACCGCTGCCCATGTTGCCGGAGCCATTATCTGCACAGAGAAAGGGCCACCGATCGCTGCTTTGCACCACGTCTAGCGTACGTTGCTGCCGATCTGGAATTTGAAACCGCCGGCCACGAACCCTGTCGTCACAGCCGCGACCCGGAAGTGCCAAAACCTACCGGAGATTGCGGAAACTGAAGCCGAAAGTTACTGAAAATCGCCCCTGTTCTGTTCTATCAGAAATTGCGCCGCTCCGTTCCGTTGAAATTCAAACATTCGCCGCCGGTTCCGCCTGGAGAAAATCCGACAGCCGCGAGAACCGGCCCAAAAATCATCTTTGCAGGCACCATCAACTATTGAAACTGCCAGAAATCGCCGGCCATCAAACTGAAATCGCCACTAACGCGATCAGGAAGCCATAACCACCTCTGCCTCTGAATGTCGCACACCAGTTTTGCCGCTAAAAGGAAAAGTCATAGCGCCTGAGGAGTCACCATGACGCTGTCTATGCAAGTTATCGATTGATGCAGAAAGTTTTCTTCTGGGAATTAAAGAAAAAAAAAAAAGGCCGAAAAAGGGATGATAATTAAAGGGATTACCTTCGAAAAAAATCTCTGTTGCTGATATGCACTGCTGCTGGAGTTCTCTTGATTCTTCGTTTGGATAAGGCCCAAAATAAGAAAATATAAATGGTTTTCTTTTAAAGACAATCCGACGTTGAAAAGGTGAAAAGGAAGATCTTAATTGATTTGCAGAATTTTGGAAAATGGAATTAAATCAGAAAGAAATTTTCAAATTTCCATAGTTACCGATATCCGTATTTGGAAATCATTCATTCTTGGTCAACTATGTAATTCCAGGCTCACCAAATAAATGAGATGAATAGGGAACAGAAGGAAAAAGTAATTGGGCACTAAAAAGTGGGCCCAAATCAAAAAATGGGTTGATGAAATATATTAGACCCAATTTGATCATCATTCAAAAATAAATGGGCTCAAGAAGAATATAAATTGATTTGGGCTCAAATAAAATGCTCTCAAAATAATCTCTTGGACCAAATCTGCTTAAGAAAATAATTTGGGTCGGCCCACATATGCATTCCTCCAAAAGTCCAAGTACAAGCGAGGATACAAATTTTGTGCTTCATTTACACCAAGTTTAGAAACGACCGTGAACCAAGCACGAGGGGGCATTTGTAAGCAAATAAATTTTGCTACCCAATTAAATAATGACACGTGTATAAATTAAATAAATATCAATACATATTGCTATTTTAATTTTGAGAATTTATCAAATTAATTCTCTAATTAAATAGTAAAATGATATTTATTGTACACGATACAAGTCGTTATTAAATTACGAGTCTCCCGGTACTCGTAAATAACAATAAATGGCTGATTTGCCCTATTTATGAAGACAGCGGAAATCAATCAAGCTAAATTTGGTTGATTACTTAATCTTGCCAATCAAATCGGCATGCCACGTGTCAGTGCAAGAAAGGAAGGTTTTCACCTCTCCACCCAATAAATAGGGGTCTTTCTTGTTCATTCTCAAGTGGTCCACACCCATCGAAGACGAACGAGTAGCAGCAATCCTCTCGATGAGCAAAACTGCGAGCTAAGAAGATCCATCGATCCAGCTCTTCGAAGATTCAAGTGTTCTTCACCAGATCTGAAGAAGTTCTTCGAATATTCAAGATGTTCTTCTCCAAATCCAGTCAGAAACATCCCTCGATCAGAATCAAGGAGCTCCATCCCTCTGATAAAACGTTTCCAATCGAAGATCAACTTGAAGACTTCAAGCGTTCTTCGCCGTCTTCAAGAGTTCTTCATCAAGTTCATCCACAAGCGCACTCCGATCACAGATCAAGGTTCAGGACCCCTCCGATCAAGCGTTCCAGCCCAAATCCATACTTGAAGATTTGAAGATCGTTCTTCATCAAATCTGAAGTGTTCTTCATCAAAATCTTCCACTGACCTCACTCGATCCAAAACAAGACTTCACTGTCCTTGGATCAAGTGTTTCAAGTCAAACCAAGTCAAAGTCAAGCCCATTCAAAGTTAGACCAAAGCCAAGTCAAAGTTGAAGGAGAATCAGAGGACCAAGTCAGAGAGAAGAACCCCAAAGGTGAAGAAAATTGTTGTATTTCAATATCAAGTGTTAATAAATATTTTATTACACAAGAATTGTTATCACACCTATGTTTCATGTTGTGATGTGTCACTCAATCATGCAATGAGGTATTGTACAATCAATTAGCAAGCCACTCTAACATGAAAATGTCTCCCTAGATACACATTAGAGCCTCTAATTGTCTTTCCTATTCACTAAAGATAATTCTCACTATCTTAGGAATTTTATCAAACACTTATCATGCATTAGCCTAATAACAAGAAGATTTAGGAAAATAACCCAACTCTCGTATGAGACTAACTGCTAATGGCCCATTCAATCAATTATGCATTCAAAGCATTCATACAAACCATCAAAATAGAGAATTGATCATACAACATCTTAAAGCATTCATAAGATCAACATGGACACCACATTACTCCATAGAAATCATACACTAACACATAAAGGAATTAGCCCATTGCTAATTTGGTAAACAAAAGAGTAATTGAATTAACTACAAACATCATAATGCAGGAATAGTAAAGAAATTAGCAAATTTACCTCTTACAATGAAAATTGGAAAGATACAAATTACCTCGAAATGCTAGAAAACAATCCGTCAATGGAAAACAAAATTCAAATGGTAGAAATGTAGCTCTATCTGCTACAAGAGTGCTGGAACAAACGGATTGAAGATCCAATCGGTAGATCAAATGTTATCGTAGAAATCAGAAGTAGAAATCTTAAGAACCCAAATAGAAATTACCTCTAACTTCTACAAATCTAGAGAGAGAATATGATGATGTGTGTAATCTATTAGAATGGGAGAATAATGAAAATTATGTCCTTGGAAATCTGATATGGGAGTATATAAAGTACCCTTAGATCATTTACCAAGATGCCATTCATTAAAACACTCGAAAATACGAAACTAGCCCCAAAAATCCAGAAATTCTGAACTGCTGCCAACCACCAACTGAATAGCTGCCGATCACAATCGACAGCTTGGTCGCGCACTTTGCAAAGATGCCGAACTCAAGCTAGTTGGCTACCAATCGCGGTCGCGTGGCCTCTCATGCGGAGCTCAAGCTGCCACCTCAGGCAGCGGGCGCTCGACCTCAATGGAGGTACTGCCGATGGCAGAGGAGGTCCTGCCGACTTGGTCCCTTAGCTTGGGTTATGCTCGACTTTCCTCGTTTTTATCATATCTTGAGTTCTAGAACTCCGATTGACTCGATTCTTCCTCCGTTGCGACCCTCTCTTCAAGCTCTTCATTATGGACTCTTCAATTGCTTCCATTGGCTCAACTCCAAAATTTAGGACTTTCTCGATCTTGCTCATTTCTTCCTCATTTTGCTCATTTTCACCTACAATCACAACTTTCTAGCCAAGAAGGGTTAAATACACAAAGTATAGCATAATAGGGTCAAATATGAACATAATATCACCAAAAGCATATAGAAATGAGTACTAAAACATGCAATTATGACCCTAATCAACGGTGAAGGAAGCCCAAGAGAGACAGGGAGAAAGTCTAGAGAAAGAGAAGCAAGAACTGAAGCTTTCTACAGTTCTAGATGTTCAACCTATCAGACAAGTAGTTCCTGAAAAAGAAGAGAAAGAAGAAGAGAAAGAGAAAGAGAAAGAGAAAGAGAAAGAGAAAGAGAAAGAGAAAGAGATGAAGTCAGAATTTGAATTGTTCAAGAAGATCAAGTTCAAGAATTACAGATACCAGAAATTTAAGGATCTGAAAGCAGATATGATGTAACTCTCTACAGAGGAGATAATGCTTATTTTACTGCAGGAAAGGATGCCAAGAGGAAGAGGACTCCTCCATCAAAGAAAGTATTCAGATCGAAGAAGGAAGAAGAAGAGTTTGAAAATTATGAGATGATGATGTTGATGAAATACATTGATGAGGATGAGAAGAACATGAAACTGGTTGAGCAAGGCGAGCTAATTAACTTGCAAATTGAGTTTAGTGTGAGGCGCAGCGGATTTAGCTCGACGAATATAGCTGACGAGGATAATCCTTTAAAAATAAAGTCCCATGACGAGCTAATTATCTCTCAACACGGGCAACACCAACTCAAAGGCGAGCTAATTATCTTGCAATCAGAGTTGGCAAAATTGTATGTCTAGGCGTGCTAATTATCTCCCTAGGCCAAAGTCATCCGATCTAAACTAAAGGTGAGCTAATGATCTTGCAAATTGAGTTTAGTGTGAGGCGCGGTGGATTTAGCTCGACAAATATAACTGACGAGAATAATCCAGAAAAATAAAGTCCCTTGATGAGCTAATCATCTCTCAATACGGGCAAAATCAACTTAAAGGCGAGCTAATTATCTTGCAATCAGAGTTGCCAAAAGGTTATGTCTAGGCGAGCTAATTATCTCCCTAGCACAAGTTTATGAGAGCATAACTGCAAAGTCCAAATATTGTACAAGGACAAGATGATCTAATAAAAAATTTGGACGTCCACTGTTTAAAACACATTCATCTCTGAGCTCATATCACGTGATCAAATTATTTTGATGATATTAATTGATCATAATATGAGTGGGGGCATAAAGAGTCCATATTTGACGAGCATGCAAAGCGACTCAAATTGCATCCGCAAAAGCAAAGTAGATCGAGCATTGACCACAGAGCACAATATCCTCAATTGGACCTCATTATTGATTTAATCCTTATTGAGCAGTTGTTTAAAAGTCTAAGCGATGCATAGGAAAATTCTTGCACGGCAGTATAAATTTTACCTTGCAACTCGTCATTCTCGTTTCCTCTTTCTATTTGCACCTGTGCAACATTTGTCCCAACATTTTTCTTCACTGCTAGGGCTATGCGTCGAAGATACATATCTGTTAGAGCTTGAGTAGCAAGGTTTGCGGTCTAAAGAGCTAACATCTGAGTAGCTAGCAAGGTGGTATCCTCATGGATTTCTCAGATAACAATCTCAAGTTCATCAAGTCCAATCACAACGGATGTAAAAAATTGTCCATTTCTGATGGCTTGGTCGATACAATCAAAATTTCCCCAAAGATGATCAGAATGCTCATAAGGTGAAACCAGGAGTTAGGCATCGGCTGTTTGGGGGCAATTTCCCAATATTGAAACACGTACGTGATGACCGAATGAAGAGAAAAAATGAGACCTACTTTCATCATATCATATGTCACCATTACCATTCCTATTAGGGTTTGACCCATCCTTTAACATGAATAGGATATGTAATAGTGTACATCATGGGGTGTATCCTATCTTCCACTCCAAGAATTAAGCTCATTCTGAGTCACGATACTTTCAAAGTTATTACAGTGCCAGCTAGTCATGGTTGTTCTCATAAAGAATCTCGGGGTGCGAGGCAATGGATGATAAAGATGCATAATCAAAAGTATACTTGAAATGAAAAATCAGGGTAGGACCGACGATCTCAGCGATAAAATATTTTCATAATGACCTTGTCCGCTCAACATCACAGTCGATGTCAAAAGAATTAATCTTGGAAGCCCATTTCGCTCAATTGTAATTATAGTCATCTACAATTGTCAGAAGTCTGGTCGTGTTAATAGGAAGATTCCTCATCGACACCGATACCATTTTATCAAAGTCATCGTCCATATCACAGAGATGTCCTAGGTGAGAGCAACCCACATTGCACAAAAATCCGTCTCAAATTTTATCATATCAAGAAGAAGTCGGACACCTATTGCTCTCGTTTCATTTGTGCGAGCTCAAGATCAACAAGAGTCTATGCAACAATCCTTTTTCTAGTGGCTTAGCCAGTCGTAGTGGATGACTTAATGCTTTAAAGCCATTAGCATCCAAAAGTGGTTCTCCATCTAGTTCATTCAACTTCAAGTGCATAACAATAGAAGAACTTACTAAAATGTATAAATATAAATGCATTTACCTGTACCAGAGTTTGATGAGGAAGAACGTCACCAGTTCCGTCGTAGTGGACTTTTCTCAACTATCAACCACCGTAGTGGGTGAAGTTCTTTCCACAGTTGGCTGTCGCATGTCGTCGATTGATGAAGAACGCCTCAGCTTCCGTCATAAGCCCGGGGGGTGTTGGACGGAAACAAGGGATTCTCAAGCCTATAGTGGTTTCTGATGATGAAGAAGATGCTGATCCCAAGCACAGAAGAAGATGAAGACTTTGAAGACTACTGTATAGTTTAGACACTAAAATTGTTTAGTATTTAGTATAACTATATTTTGTAAGCTGTATCTTAACTCTATTTAAATTATGCATCTTTGACCTGTTTCTTTTTGTTGCTTTGATTTGCATTTGTTCTTGTTTAGCAATATCTTATTGCTACTGCTTGTTTATCTTTGTGTGTTGCATGTTATGTGTTTTTCCAACATCAAAATAGGGGGGAATTTTTAAATACCTTCTTTAGATTTTGATGTGTGCAAAACATGTATTCTTATTGAATTAAAACTAATACTTTGTTACAAGAAAATTTGCTAAAGAAGTTATAGTTGTGAAAGGAAAGTTTGTAGCTGTATATTTAATTAGTCTACAACCAAACATTACCTTACAACTCTAATGTTATTCCTACAGCTAATTTCTTAAATTTCAGGACTCTACAGCTGTATAGTTCAAGACCCTACAACTGATATATCCGTTTGAAGACTGAAGTACAAGATGAAGATTTTATGAAGATGATCAAGGCCCTTAAGCTCAAATTAGTGAAACACTTATGCAGTCACTATAAAGTACTTAAGAGGAGTTTATCACAAAGATTCTGGAGGTTAATGAGGTTTAAATCATAGTCAACCAGAATTCTGTAGATGAAGACAAATAGTACAATTTGTACTATTCTGTGTGAAGGATGACCACCATTTCACACATGCAAAGCTATAAAGAGTAAGAGGAGCCTTATCCTGAATTCAAAATTTGAATTTCTAAACGGATAAGACACACCACTTCATCTATAAATACAGGAAGTTCTCAAGAGGAAGCAACAATAACAACCTGAGCATTCAAGCATTCAACCTAAGAAAGTCTATAGCCAACAAATCTTAGAGAGAGAGCTTATTTTCTTTGTTATTCCCTGTGATTCATAGGATAGTTGGTTAGGATTTTCTTATAAAGAATCACATTTGTTGTTGTTCCCTCACACACTTTTTATTTTCTACTTAGTGTAGATATCTCTTTGTGAGTTGTTTTATTCTGAGTGAAAATGATAGTGCTTTCTTATTTTGAATAGAAATCTGAGTGAATCTAGTTCTGAGGGGGAAATACTTGTATTGATCTTTGTGATCTGTTCTTAGTGAATTTGGCACCTAAGTGGTGTAATAGTGGACGTAGGAGGTCTTATTCATAGCCTCTGAACCACTATAAATCCTGTTTATTTCCTGTCTTATTTATTTTTGTTGTTTATTTAATTTCTGTATTGCATATTTATCTTTATAGTTACATTCATCATTCATTTAAATTAGTGCATAAAAACTTTGTGTTTTTCACAGAGGAACTGAACTCTACAGCTGTAGACTTCTTGATGTCACTCAGCTGTTAAGTTTGTTCATATTGTTTTTCATGAACACTTACATTTTATTGTGGTATGATTATTATGATGGGCCCGAGCCCATAAATAATCGGACGAGGCCCAAACCCAATACAAGATAACTTGGAGTGCGAGCATAAACAAAGCCCACAAATATAAGCACGTGCAGGATCAGGATCCGCGAGCACGAGCAAGTCGAGCACTACTAGCACGAGCAAGTTGAGCACTACTAGCACGAGCAAGATGAGTACTACGGGCACGAGCAAGTTGAGCACTACTAGCACGAGCAAGACGAGTACTACGGGCACGAGCAAGTCGAGCACCTACGTGCACGAACAAGTCGAGCACTTACTTGCACGAGTAAGTCGAGCACCTATGTGCACGAGTGAGTCGAGCACCTACAAGCACGAGCAAGTCGAGCACCTAAGAGCACGAGCAAGCTCATGGTCAACTCTTGCAAAGGAATTATTGCAATTATGCATAATTAAGGCATAATTAATATCATTCAATCCTCACATAAAGGAAACTGCCTTTTATGGAGAGAAGACTTCCTGTAATAACATTTGTAACGGTCTAGTTGACAACCGTAGCATGATAGGTGCACATACCATAATTGAGATCATCTATAAATATGGCCTTAGGGTCATCATTTTAAAGGTCCACGAATTTGATCAATACAAAGACTATACTTAAGTCTTAGCTCTTGCAAGACAAGACCTAGGCAAATCTCTGTGTTATTTATTTTTTATTCACGATTATTCAAGTATTTACATACTTATTTGTTATCCTGATCCCAGCCACATAAAAATTCATCAGGTAATAAGACTTGGCGCTAGAGGGAGGGTGAATCGAATACATACATCTACAAATCTTAAGGACTTAGACTCGGATTTTGAAGTTCATCTTCAAATCCTTAAGTCTCTAAGAAAGTTTTGAAGACTATCTTCAAGGTTTTAGTTTCGAAGATCTTCTCCAACTCATCATTAAAATGACAAAATCAAAGGCTGCTAATACTCCCTATAATACTCTCTACAATACTTATGTTGGATATTCAACATTTCATTCAAAAGGGAATTAGTATGATAGAAACGCACACACCTTGGACCAAGCCCCTGTGGCTGAGCGTGCTCAGATCAACCCCGGGCGTCGAACAAGGGAATTGATGCCTATCCGTATGCAAGACTTTGAGTCTCCCGAGCAAGTAGATACACTTGTTCGGAAACTCCAACAAAAAGTCAAAGAGATGAGAACACCACGAAGTTCATTTTCTGCTCCGAAGAAAAACTATAATTTTTGCCAAGATAAAATGAGAAGAGTGGATGAGAAGGCAACGAAATTCAAATCTCAATCGGTTTTCAACCGACTTGGTTTGGATCTCTCCACGAGATCCTCATCATGGCCTGCCAACCGAGAAATACCATAAGATTCTTCCATTCCAGAATCATTGACAAGGTCCTCTAACTACACTCCAACGCAAATCTCGTATTCAAGAAGCGCTAAACCTGGAAATTTGGCCAGTCAACAAATGAGCTTTGTGCAGAGTGCTTTACTGAGACGCGACCAACCCTGAATTTCCGTCCATGATCGGTTGGGCCCAAGGGGTTTTTCTCATTATGATTTTAGTAAACTAGTTGTTGAGGTGATAAGACCAGCAGTGGCTATGCAAGATAGCCAACAATCCCTTTTGCAGGATTTACAAAAAAGGTTAACCGAGGTAGAGGGCAAGGTGAAATCAAAAGAAGATCTTCATAAGCGATTAAACTCGGAAAATGAGCCTTTGGCCATCGAGCTGGAAGATGCTCCGGTCCAATCGAAGATAAGTCCTCTCCAAGCTCCTCTTTTTGAGGGAAGGACAGATCCGGAGACTCATCTCTCCAAGTATAGAATTTAAATGACAGGTCGAGGTGCGACTGATGCAACAAAATGCCATCAATTCCCTCTCACTCTAAGCGAACTAGCCCATAAATGTTACGTAAATCTTTCTCCTCATTCCATCCATAGTTTCTCCGAGCTTGGGGAGAAGTTTGTATCATACTTCTCTGCAAAAATCAACAAGCCGAAGAGTCGACATCGATTGATGAGAGTTCGACAATAGAAAAATGAGGGAGACGAGCAGTATATCGACAGAATTGATGAGATCATCCTCGGTGGTGAGCCTGTGAGCGACAAGATTGCACTTCATTCTCTACTTGGAGGATTTAGGAGAGATTCCCCCATGTTACGCAGTCTTTCCAAAGACGTTCCCACTACATATGTGGAATGTAGGAGACGAACAAGTGAACTCATTAACCGTAAAAATTTATTGGCCCAGAGATTGGGGGAGGTGAAAGAGGACGAGAAAATTAACTTTCACAACAACAACAAACTGAAGTTGCAGACCTAGATGTTGAGGATGATGATTTTTTCGGGGAAGAGCATCCAATACGAGTTGGGGGCATGAACACATGCTCCAATCTGGCGGAGTTTTGGGAGGATTCACCCATGGTATTACCTCTTCAAATAGGAGGACGAAAGCACTTCAACTCTAAGACCAAGATTAAAAAATTCGGAGTAGAGAATTCCGTGCTTCATAAGATGTTACACTTCCATTTTGTAAAGCCCTGGGGGGCAATGTACATATATTGTTATATATGAATAAAAGGTTTTGTGGTTTCACAAAGTTATTGAGAACACTACTCAAGAAAACTTCATTGAAGTAGCGAGCTCCAAGTACCTCGCGCAAGCTTCGGTGGAAGTTATCGAGCTCCAAGCACCTCGCGAAAGCATCATTTAAAGTTAGCGAGTTCCAAGTATTCTTGCTCAAGCTTTATTTGAAGTTAGCGAGCATGACTATGGCTGGAGCCAAAGTCGCCCGATCTAAACTACTAGTAGCAACTTCCCATTTGTTGCATGGCACATCCTTCTCCTTTTCTTTCAACTCCTTAGCTAGCCTCCACTTTGGAATCCATTTAGAGCTTTCACCCTTCTCAACACTTTTCTCCTTCAAAAATTCTAACTCAAGCTTATCTTTCTTCATTTCTCTCTTCATCCCTTTATCTTCTTCATCCTCCTCCTTTCTATCAAACTCATTCTCCACTTCAAACTCATCTTCATCATCCACTTTCTCTTCCTTATCTTCCTCAATTTCCAACTCTTTCTCAACAACATTAGGATTCACTTCCTCATCTTCTTGAGGCATTGATGGACCCTCGTATTGTGTACCACTCCTTAGTTGAATAGCTTTGCAATGTTCCCTTGGGTTTACTTCGGTTGTGGAAGGAAACTTTCCCTTGTTTTGCATACCACTAACCGTAGTGGCCAATTGACCCAATTGATACTCAAGAGTCTTCATATGGTTTTCTATTTGAGTTGCTCTCCTTGCACCATCATCAAGTTTAGAATTCATTCCCTCAAATCTCCTTTTATCATCTTCCTCCTTCATGTCAGTCTTCTTTATCAACAAAGATAACATTTCTTCCACAGTTGCTTTTTCTTCTCCACTTGGAAGCTTTGCACCGGAGTCAAATCCCAGTGGATATTGAACCACATTCTTTGTATTGGAGTAAGAAAAATTTTCATGTCTCCTTGCATTTGGATTATAAGGAGCTCCTCCTTGAGGGTTGGTTTGGTATGATGAAGATTGCCCACCATAAGTGTTGAAAGAGTTTCCACCTTGTTAACCTTGAGGAGGTCGATAATTCCCTTGACCTTATCTTCCACCTTGATAAGGTTGTTGATACCCCCCTTGATTTTGTCTCCCCATAAAATTTAAATCCTCAATTGGTGCACTAAATCCTTGGCCACTTTCCTCTTGCATCATAAAAGATTGTGCCTCATTAGGTTGGCTAGGAGAGAGAGCATTTACCTTTTCGATCAAGGTCATCATCATGGATTGCATCAAATCCCCTTTCTCGACTTGAGCTACCTTCTTAGGTCCTTGTTGTTGAACATTCCATTGGCCCATATTGTTTGCCACACCATCTAAGATCTCTATAGCTTCCCTTGATGTGAGGTCAAGAAAATCCCCTTTAGCACAAGCATTGAGATGCCATTGGGAAAATTCATCCACTCCACAATAGAAGAAACACACGGTTTGCTCCTCGGGAAAACCATGTTGAGGACATGAGATTAACAAGTCGTTAAATCTTTCCTAAGCTTCTTTTAATCCCTCATTAGGCTTCTTCTTGAACCCCTCGATCTCGTTCCTTGCTTGAACTTTTCTTGAAGGAGGATAGAATTTTAGTAAGAATTTTTGACTAACTTCTTCCCAAGTGTCTAGGCTTTTCGGTGGTACGGTGTTGCTCAACCACGCTTTTGCTTTCCCCTCAAAAGACAAAGAAAACATCCTTAACTTTTTGGCATCCTCCGAAACTCCATTGTATTTCATAGTATCGGCCAACTCTCTAAACCAATCCAAGTGCTTGTGCGGATCATCAATGCCATCTCTTCCTTCAAATGGATGATCATAGCGGTTGGAATTTCGAAATTGTTAGCCTCAATCGGTGGCCTATTTATCCCATCATAAAAGTCTCTCATTTGGGGCTCAAAATAAGCCCGAATTGGTCTCCCCTCTCTTGGAAGTGGATCTTGGTTTTGAGGTGGGTGAGGTGGTTGTATGGGATTTTGTGGTTGTGGTGGTGGTGGGTAGTAATTGTATGGAGGAGGGTAGTAGTTTTGTGGGTTTTGAGGATATGGGTAAGGATATTGATATGGATTCATGGCTTGATGATATGTGTTTGGTTGATATGGGAGAGGGTAAGGGTTGAATGGATTCGGTTGAGCCACTTCACCTTGTTGTTGATTTGGAGGATTAAGACCTCCTCGAGCCACTTGAACTCCATCTCCATTGCCATTAGCTCCTCCATCTCCATTTCCCCCTCCAACATCTTGATGAGGAAGATCATTCGGTTGATTTCCTTCCATGTTCCGATTTCTAGCTCTTCTTTGATTTCGACCTCGAGTCATTCTCCTAGTGTGTGCCTCAATTTCAAGATCAATAGGTTTGATGTGTCCTCTTTGAGCTCTTGTGATCATGCACCTAAGAAAGCAAACCAAGTATCAAATTCCAACAAAGAAAATAAAACAAAGCAATATAAAGTGCCACTAGTAACACCTACTCAACTAACAACAAGTCCCAATCAAAACTCTCAATCAAGTCCCCGACAACGGTGCTATTGACTTTTTCGTATTTTTTGCATGTTTATGAACTCAAGCAAATCTACCCAAAAGCGGATGGGCAATTGTAGCAATGTAAGCAAACGGCCCAGTATTTATCGACCTAGGACAAGAGAGAGCTATGGATCCCCGAAGTCATATGTTGGCATAAGTATTATAGCAACTAATCTGGGTTTTAAACTAACAATTGTAAATATCAAGCAAACAAGAACAAACAATTATCCTAACTTCGATTAGAAGTGCGAGGTGAGAGGTATGCTTCGGGTGTTCTCCTCACAATTTCAACCAATGTTCCTTACGACAAAATCATCTCGTCTTTGATATGTTTTTGGGATTAACTAGAGGCTACCACAAGGCATTTGAAGACTAGTCCCTTTTGAGGTTTAAGTGATCAAGCAACATGACAAGCACAAAAGGTAGTGAACCATAGGATGGTTCAACACGGTTACTAATCCCTATAATTCCCCTCTTACTAAATACTCTAATCCTCGATTAAAGAACCTAGTGTCTATCATGGGTCGTCTAAGCCATCTACCCCCTCTCGGCGGTGTAGACTACTATGAGAATCAAATTAATCAATCAAACCTTTCACAACAAAATCAATTAAGTAAATACCAACTCTCATTGAAGTATCTACCCACCAATTAAGAGTTAATCAATTCATTCAATCAATCTAATCAAGATAAACACCACAATAGAAGCAATAAAACAATCATATAGTAAATTCAAGATAATCAAGTCATAATCACATCAATTTCCATTGCAATTCAAACACCCAAAGCATGAAAGATTTAGCCCATGGCTAAAATCAACATAACAATAAAATTAAAGATAGAATTAACAAAGCCCATAATGAATTTAAAGAGAATCTTTCTAAAATGAAAAAATATTACCAATAGATTGATGAAAATAAAAGAAATAGCAAAAACCAACATTAATCCATGATTCCTCCGATGGTCTTCCACAAAATGAAAAAGTAATCGGATACGAAGCTAAAACTATTCTAATAAAACAAAGCCCAATGCTAATTCATAAGCAAAATTGAAATCAAAAGTGAATTCTCAAGCAAAAGTATGAAAAGAGGCAAAAGTAAAGAGAAGTGTTCTTGGGGGAAGGGTTTCTTAGTCTCAAATCTGAAATGGGAAGGTATTTATATGGTGGATAAGTGGGGAAATCCATTTTTACAATTAAGCCCTTCAATTCTTCGATCATTTCACTAAAATCCCGCTTTTTCAGCATCAGCACGGGTTGGCAGTTGAAGCACGGGTCGTGCTCAAGACCTCAAACCGTGCATAAATCTTCGAATTATGTTGTTCGGATAAACAACTTCAGCATGGGTCGTGCTTAAGTGCTAACCCGTGCATGTTCAAAATAGATTTACACATGCATGGTTTGGCAGATAAGCACAGGTCGTGCATAGGGTGTTGAACCGTGCATGTTCATTTCAAATGAACTAGCACGGTTTAGCCATTAAGCATGGGTCGTGCATGCACATTTTTCCACTCCCTTCAAAAACTTCATTTTATTCCTCCTAACACCTACAAATTCAACTCTTCTAGCCAAAACAATGAGAAACACAAATATGAGGGTTAATCAAACAAATATAACATCAAATCATGATAATTAACACAATAATTGCATCTAAAATGATATGAAAATGAACACGAATCAATCGCACTCTCCAGTGTCAGATGCTTGGTCTTCTTCCTCGCCTTGATAATGGGATCACCATGGAATCGTTGCTCCTGACATTCCACCATCAGGTCATCTACGGAAACATCAGCTTTCTGTTTCTGAGCCTTAGACTTAGGATTTTTCAGAGCCTTCCTTTCCCCCTTTTTGGCAGCATCAGGGGCATCCTCGTCCTTGTCGACCTTCTTCTTGATATCCTGAATCAGGATCCCCTGAGATGCCTGCTGATCGGTAACCACAAAAAACTCCTTCGCCAGCTTCTCGATGGCCTCAGCTCTGAGCAGACTATCAGACAAGTGCTCATTGAACTCCCTCCGCATGGCAGCAATTTCCTCCTTTCTTGCTGAGCTTTCAGTCAACATTGTGTTCAGGGACTTGCTCCATGCATCATCGGTAGACTTCTGGCTTTCCCTCCACTTAGCCAGTAGAGCATTATCTCCTTTGTCTGCTTCTTCCCGGGCCACTGGCCTGACCTGGGCCTCCTGCCACTTCAGTGCCTCCACAATCAGTGACTTAATCTTGTCATCCAAGCCACTGAGTGAGGAGTCTATCATTTCTTGGACTTGGTCAGTAGTGACCCCGGTTGATCGTTGTTGTTCAAGGCTCAGGAATCTATCAGCTGATTCCTTCCTAGCCTTACCCAACTCAGCATTAAGAAATTTGATCTTCTCTTGCTGACGATCGAGCTTCGCCAGAATCGTCCTTCCCATCAGTGACACTCCCACTGCGATGGTCCGGGTCTTCTTCTTCGCTGGCTTAGATTTGGTGGAAACCTTCTTTGGGACCTTTCCAGTAGCCTCAGTAGTCCTGGTCCCTGTGAGTGTGTCATCGGCCTGTGCACCTCCTCCCGAGGTCGCACCTTCAGCAACGGGGACAATTGCAAGGTCCTGAGGATTAGGCTTGGGGTTGTTTGCCCGGACAACCCTGATGAAGTCCGCCTTGTTGATGACTTGGGCATAGGATCAAAGCCCAAATCTATCAAGGATCATCTGCTCCTGATCCCTGAGAACATCCTCTCCAATGGCCTTTATCAAGGCAGAAACTTCAGGAACCGACGTTTTCCTCATCATAATCAGGACTCTGAGCCTGATAACCTCCTCGCCATAGGACTCTTCCAGGTCTGGAAAGTACTGTGTGACAAATCTAATGGCTTGAGACCTGGCATCCATCTCGAATGGAGTTATCTGGGGTGGTGAAGACTCCTCTTGAGTTTTCTCTTGAGTCTCCACCGGATTGTCAGACTCAGACTCAGCAACATTGGACACAGTCCATTTCCTGCCTCGATTATCCTCAACATCCTCATCATGGAGCTCCTCCTCCTAAGCCTCCATTCCCTCACCGTGTCCCTCCTGGACAATCTCCTCATCACCTTCCTGCTCTTCCTCCTGAGCAGCACCACTGGGCTCCACCTAAGCCCCTTCGAATGGCTCCGTCTGAGCCTCAGTCCCTCCAATTTGTTGGACTATATCCAACACAACACCGTCAGGGTTCGTGGTAACCCTGAGTTCCTCCTCAGCAGGCTCCTGAACAGGCCCAGCCTGTTTCCCCTTCTCCTGAGGTGCCGGCTCAGTACCAGAAGTTGCTGCTGTTGGTTCGGACAATGGGACATCAGCGGGTGCCAAGGAAGAAATTGGCACAGCAGCAAGAGTGGCGGTCGAGTCAGACCTCTTGTCAGGTTGATCAGACTCGGTGTCAGAGTCGTGGAGCATAGTTTTCTTCCCACCTATTACAATGCTTTTGACCTTCACTCTTTTTGGTCCTGACTTGACTGGCTCCTCCTGAGCCTTCGTACTTGCTGCCTTTCCCTTCCCACCTTTACTTCTAGTGACCTACTTTATTTTAGTATCAAGCATCCGCTTGACAGTTTCTGCTGAGTTCTTGAATAGGACGTGTTTGTCCTTGAAGGCTTCACAACCATCTCTGTCAACATCTCCAAGAAGGTCCTGAAGCATAACTGATAGCCGTGACCCGAAGTGGGGATTTTTGTCAAGGACTATCCTATCTCCATCCATCCTTACCTTCTTCGACTCCTGGATGAGTTTCTAAAGGAAGTACTCCTCTCAATCGATCCTTGTGTTATCCACTACTGCAGCCAAGCCCCTGATCTTGGGCTGACTGATCTGCTCCATGCCTCCCATGAAGCCCATGATACTCTGAACAACGACTTCAAATAAGAGCTTGTATTCTGGTTTCAGTAGGTTTTTGTTCATCGTGCTGAAGATTTCCTGAGGGGTGATCAGGAACTCGTTCATGCACTTCTGTTCCTCTCCAGCCTTGTAAGCAGTTAAATCAGCCAACTGCTCATCATTAGTAGAATGGGGTAGATTGTAGGTCTTCGTGATGAGATCCCTGACCTGGATCCTCTCAGTGAAATGTTGAACTACTTTCTTGCCATTCTTCTCCACAGACCTCCTGAGTGGAATCACTGATTCCCACTCTCCATCATCCTTCAGATTCATGTTAGCATAGAACACGATGATTTGATGAGGGCAGACCTTGGCTAGCTTCTTAGAGACGAAGTCCACTAGCCCAGCATTGTTCAAGGCTCCATAGACTTGAAGAAGCTCCTTGATGGTGGCCCGATGAGAGAAGTCCACCAACCAATTCATATGATACCTTCAATTCCACTTCAGAAATGGCACTGTGGAATCTCTTGGTATCCTCGATCGATTGAGCAGCAGAGGAAGCCATGGATGCAAGGAAAGAAAGATTTGATTACAGAGAAATAAGGGTTAAGGAAATATGAGTGCGTAAATTATGAAAAATGAATGAACCTTCCTTTTATACCCAAAGAGTCAGTTTTAATGAATGGGGTGGATTAAAGGACATTTGAAATTCAACGGATTAGATGAAGGGGTATATCCGGAATAAAAATGTACCAAAGATCGGTTTTCAAAAGTAATGATGTTAACTTTATCAAAACCTGTTCCCGCCCATTTTGCATTTAATACGTGTCAGAAGAATGTTTGAATTTAATACGCATTTTGCATTTAATAAAAACTGAAAATTAAATGAATGGCTGAGGATTTTAGTTAAAAACCCTTTGATTGATGTGATGTCAGAGATGATAAGAAAAGCACATGCAAGACAGAAAAAGGACAAGAGTTCAGTATTACATACCAGTCAGTCAAGTATAGAAACTTGACTGATACCTCGAGAGACCTATCAGGGTGACAAGCCCTGAAATCTGTGTCCTGAATCTAAACCTACTTCAATCCTGAAGATCCTAAATCTGATGTCTGTTCCCCCTGAAAGCCATCCACCTCTGCAACCTGATCCGGAGTTAGTCATTCCTCCTGACCATCTTGTTCAACCCTGAACTGAGGTACATGCTGAACCATCTACTCCTGGGTAAAGAAGTCCTAACTCTACTGACAACTCAACAAACCTGGTTTCAGGCAAAGCCTTAGTCAGGATGTCAGCTCTCTGCTTGTCAATAGGGATCCTCTCCATCCTTATATCCTTCTTCTCAACATGATCTCTTAGAAAGTGATGCCTGATGTCTACATGCTTACACCTTGTGTGTAAGACTGGGTTTTGGGATATGGCAATGGCACTATTCTTGTCATAATAAATTGGGACATCAGTGGCCTCAACTTGGTAATCTCTCAGTTGTTGCTTCAACCAAAGGATTCGGGAACAACAACTGCCTGCCGCCATATACTCAGCCTCAGTAGTAGACGTTGCAACACTTGTTTGTTTCTTGGAAAACCAAGAGATCAGTTTACTCCCTAGAAACTGACATGTGCCTGTAGTTGATTTCCTATCAAGCCTACAGCCTCCATAATCAGCGTCAGAATACCCTGTCAGTTCTAGGTTGTCATCAGAGGGATACCAAAGTCCTAAATTGACTGTACCCTTCAGGTATTTCAGTATCTTTTTGGCACTCTCTAGATGACTCTTCTTCGAATCAGACTGATACCTTGCACAAACTCCGACTGCATAGGTGATGTCAGGACGACTTCAGTCAGGTACAATAAAGATCCAATCAGTGCCCTATATTCAGTCTGATTCATTGAGGTCCCCTTCTTATCAGGATCCAGCTTCTCATTTATGTTCATGGGAATACGTGAGACTTTACTGGTCTGAACTCCAAATTTCTGAATCAAGTCCCTTGCATACTTGGACTAATTTATGAAGATTTCGGAGTCAGTTTGCCTGACCTGAAGACCTAAAAAGAAGTTCATCTCTCCCATCATTGACATCTCAAACTTCAAAGCTTCAGGTTCGGTGATCCAAATATTATGTCATGCACACATAAATCTGAACTAAGAGAATGTCCTCCCCTTCGGTAATCCTGAAGAGGGTCCTGTCCACTGCTCCTTTCACGAACCCATGGTCTATCAGGAACTGGGAGAGTGTATCATACCAAGCCCTGGGAGCTTGTTTCAGGCTATAAAGAGCTTTCTTCAGGTGATACACCTTATCACCGACTTCGAACCCAGGAGGTTGTTCCACATAAACCTCCTCGTTCAGCACTCCATTCAGGAAAGTACTCTTTACGTCCATCTGATACACCTTGAACTTCTTAAATATTGCATAAACCAAGAACAACCTGATTGTTTCCCACCTTATAACTGGGGCAAAGGTCTCATCATAGTCGATCCCTTCGGCCTGAGAGTAACCCTTGGCCACCAGCCTGGCCTTGTTCCTGACAACAACATTCTTCTCATCCCTCTTGTTCTTGAAGACCCACTTGGTGCCAATAACATGTTGACGCCTAGGTCTCTCAACTAACTCCCAAACCTGATTCCGTTCAAACTGATTGAGCTCATCCTGCATGGCTAAGATCCAGTTGGGGTCAGCAAGAGCTTCTTCTATGCTCTTAGGTTCCTGATCAGACAGGAAGCAACAGAACATAGCACTCTCACCAAAGGACAACCTCGTCCTGACCCCCTCATTGACATCACCAATGATGTCAGCCAATGAGTGATCATCTAGCCATCGCCTACTGCTGACGGTTGCACTGGGAGCTGCTGACGTTCCCTCGCCTGATCCTGAAATGTTAGTCTCGACAATAACAGGGAAAGAACAGGAACAAGCAAGAACAGGGGATACTGAGTCATTTCCTGAGGGTTGACCAATATCAGGGACATTGTTTCCCCCTACAGTGTTAGACCAATATCAGGGACATTTCATCCCATCCCTTGGGAGCATTCACGAATTTGACCTTGAACTCATGATTCTTCAGGCTTAATCTCATCACCTTCTTGGTAACCCCCTCAGTGTCAGGACTCGGAACCTATTTTCTACGCACTGATAAAGTCTCATCAAACACAACATGAGGTGTTTCCTCCACACAAAGGGTCCGACCCTGAAAGCTTTGCTGACTGAGGAGTATCCTAAGAAAACTCCCTCATCAGACTTGCTATCAAAGGCTTTCAGCTGGTCTTTTCCATTGTTCAGGATGAAACACTTACACCAAAAAATATGGAAATAAGAGATGTGTTAGGATATTCTTGTTAGATGTTTTGATGATATGATAAACCAATCCGCTTGTAATAGGACAAGCTGCACCTGTTAGTCAGCTGATGATTAGTTAGGATTAGATAGGTTTTAGTAAGGGGGAATCAACCTTGCTACCTAGAAGATCCGAAGCTTTCATAGAGAAGAAGACCAGCTGAGGCCTTGAGGACTTATCTAATTCTAGAAGACAGAAGACTTGAGCAACTGACACTGGAGTATCAAGAGTGGAACATCAGAGGAGTTAGATCAGCTGATATCAGAAGATCAGTTGAGCACGTCGCAGACAAGACAAGGACCAAGGATCGTATCCCAGAAATTGTTCAAGAGACCAGCTAAGGTGCACCAGCAGACTAGCACATCAGCTGAGATCGAAGATATCAGCTGAGGTGCACCAACAGACTTCCACACCAGCTGAGGTCCAAGTATCAGCAGACCGATACACCAGCTGAGGAGACAGATCAGCTGAAGTCTTGTGCTATGCCAAGATTCTATGAAATCGGTTTAAGGGTTTACTTGCGATAAACGAGAAGATTCCCAGAATAGAAGATCAATCAATCAAGGGGACAAACTTGATTGATTGGAGGATCGCGAAGATTTCCGGGAATCAAGAAGGAAATTCAATCAATCTCAATGATTGATTGATTCCTAATATATGGGATTTCAGATCTCTAGTCCTTCCAACGGCTAGTTGATTTGAACCTATAAATAAGAGTTCCAGTGAAGATTTCAGGAGCTGTTCTACAAGCGTATAAGCTTGCCCAAACTCTGTCAAAATCTTCACTCGTGCTAAAAAACCCTTTACTCAATATCAATCCATTGTAAGCTTTATAGAAGCTGCTAGTAGTCGATTGCTTTTAGCATAGACTGTTGTAAAAGAGTAGTACTCTCGAAGTGTGTAAGTGAGTGAGTGAGAAAGATAGTGGAGAGACCCACAATTCCAGTTGGATTGTGGAGAGTGGAGTAGGACCTTTTTGTCCGAACCACTATAAATTCTTGTGTCTCGTGCTCTTTCTATTCTGCTCTTTATCTGCGCACAAATCACTAAGAACGGTTTTCACAAAAATGTTTCCGCACTCAAAATACACAGCGCACAATTTTCAAAACAAGACTATCTCAAGTAGTATGCTGTTTTAAAATTAAGCCAATTTAGAAAAAGGTTTTGAAACCTATCAAGTCTATTCAACCCCCCCCTCTAGACTTGACTTAGTGTTTCTTTCCTCAAAATATGACTTTGGGACCAACAAGATGCGAGGCTTCCTGTTGTTCCACGTATCATAAGGTATCTGAGCATGTTGTTTGTTCAGCATAGATCGGTTCTGAGTGTAGCAAGCAGTGTTGATTGCTTCAGCCCAGTATTTCTTGGGTAGTCCTGACTCAGCCAACATGGTCTGGGCAGCTTCCTTTAGGGTCCGATTCCTTCTCTCAGCTACCCCATTCTGCTGAGGGGTCCTGGCTGTAGAAGTCTCATGAGCAATACCAAGGTCAGTATAAAAATCACTTATAATAGAGTTAATAAACTTCGTTCCCCGATCTGATCTGATCCTGACAATGCTCTGACCTTGTTCAGTACTCAATTTCTTGAGTAACTCCGGAAGCTTGGCTAGAGTCTCCTTCTTGTTCAGCAAGAAAATAACCCATGTGTACCTGGAATAATCATCATCAACAACAAGGGTATATTTCCTACAGTTCATGCTAACAGGAGTAATCAGACCAAAGAGATCCATGTGTAGGAGCTGAAGCACTCTGTCAGTTGAGAAGGCATCTTTCTCCTTGAATGAAGCTTTAGTTTACTTGTCTTCTGTACATGCTCCGCACACGTGGTCTTTGCTAAAAACTTCATTAGGTAGACCCTCTACAAGAGAAAGTCGAGAGATTTTTTTAATAATCTTGAAGTTTAAGTGACTCAGGCGTTTATGCCAAAGCCAACTGAGCTCAGAAGAGCTCTTAGCGACCAAACAAGTTTCAGGAGAGCTGCTCTTGAAATAAGGAAAATAAACGTTGCCACTCCTGACACCTGTAATCAGAACCTGCAGTGTAGATTTGTCCTTCACAAGGCATATGTTAAATGTAAACTCTACACTATAACCACAGTCACAAAACTGACTAACCGAAAGTAGGTTATGCCTAAGACCCTCAACATAGGATACATTAAGCACTTTAACTGAACAAACAACAAGGGTACCGAATCCTCTGGTGAAACCCTTAAAGTTATCACCAAAGGTTACCTGCGGGCCTTCCTGAGCTACATAATCCTGAAGGAGATCACGAAATCCGGTCATGTTCCTGGAACACCCTGAGTCCAAGTACCAGTCCTTCATCAGATCCTCCTTCCTCCTCTTGTAGCCCGCAGTGACCTGAAAAGAATCAGACCTCAGGTACCCATCTCGTATTGGGTCCTATAGTGTCAGCCATACCCTTCGGGATCCAGATTTGTTTAACAATTCTGGTAGCATCACAAGTGTAAACCTGTCTCCCATAAACATCAACATACACTGTCCTCTTCTTCCTTTGTGCCTGGGAAGTTGAGGGTGTATGGGTGTCAGCCTGAGTCTCAGGAGCCCTGGATTGATTCCTGGGGGCGGGCCTCCTGTTCCTCCTTGGCCTGGGTGCGTTGTGCTGACGTTAGTCCTGGGAAGGAGTAGCTCGAGCCTGACCTCTAGGCACTTGAGGTCTGGCCTGAGTGTTATTGGAGTCAGGTCTCCGTTGCCTTTCAGGGGCCACCTGGTTTGTCCTTCTCCTTTGAGGATTAGGACGCTCCTGATGGGCTATGTGCCCTGTCTGAGGTGTCTGGACCTCAGTAGTCCTTGGCTTTGCCTGAGGCCTCCTCTGACCAGAATTCCTTCCACTCTGAGAATTCTGAGGCTGAGCCAGAGAAGTGCTTGGGGCCGAGTTCTTTCCAGCCTGAGGGTTCCTAGGCTGAGCCTTGGAGTTCCCTTGATCCTTCATCCTCGACTCCTGGTGAGGTACCTTAGCCTTTCCCTTCGGTTGTGGCTTTGGTCCCTCAGCCTTTTGCCTGACAGGTTCATCGGGCACTTTCTCCTTCCCTTTGCCTTTATCCTGATGAGCAACACTAGGGCCCTTGTCATCAGTTTGGGCAGGGACAAACGCTTTCTGAGAGTTGCTCCCTGAAGCACCTCTCTTCTTCTTGCCCTTTGGGTCTTTAGAGGCATCATAGCCTAACCCAGCTTTAGCACCATCAGAAGGCTGAGAGATCATTGTTATCTCATCAACCACTTGGGAAGATGAATATAACTTCTTCAGCTTTTCTTCAAGGTGCACATTTTCTCTTTTCAGGGCCTCAAGCTCAGTGGTGTATTGAAGCACCAACTTTTGATGAGTATTCTCTTTTGAGATTAGTTCAAGATCCCAAGCAGTTTGCTCAGCACTAAGGCGAGCTTGCCACTCAGTTTCGAACATCTTTCTCAGAGCAATACGCACAATCTTCTGCTGTTCCTGAGCAAGGAACTGTCCAATATCGCGAGTCTCAATCAGGGAGCTGATTACTGCATTCAGTCTTTCAACCGCTATTGGAGTTTAATCATGCCTATTCCGGGCATGAAGCAACTCTTCCTGGAGGTTTACCAACCACAATTCTTTCTCAGTGTCCCTCATCCTGAGAGACTCAGCGAGACGATCATTCTCCCCGCTCAGTTGTGCATTCTCATCCATTGTGTGAATATGAGTCTCCTGCAGCCTTGAGAAATCAACCATCAATTTCTCAAAAGCGAGCTGAAAATCGAGATCCTTTGCTGAGTTTGAGCTAAGCTCAGGTGCGTGATCAGGAGAAGAGGCAGAAGAACATACCTCATCATCTGCCATGAGACAGATGTCATCATACTCTTCATCGCAGAAGAGTTCAGGGGATCGGCGTTCTGGGCCATCTGAATCTGAGGAGTCCTTAGCAACTCAGGCTCTCCGATCTGATGCCCTGAGATCTCTCTTTGCTCTCCGATCTTCTCTCTCGCGAGCACTGAGCTCTGGACAATCATACTGATAATGTCCGGTCTTCTTGCAATGGTAACACTGATCTACATCAAAAACACCCGGTTTGTCAGTGTACCTCTTATCTGACGACTCCCTCCTGCTCCCTGATGATCTTTCAGGCTTGGAGCTAGATCTTCTGGGCTCAGAGTCATCTCTCCTTCTGGAGCTTTTCTCATCTCTTCACCGTTCAGGCTCGTCTCTCTCTCTCCTGGAATCAGAACCCCTCCTCTCTTCCCTCCGGGGGCTCGATCTCCTGGGGCTGGAATACCTGCGTTCACGATTGTCAGTATAAAATTTCTTATACCTGCCGAAATGAGAGTTCAGTTTCTCGAATCGTCGTGCCATCAGGCTGTACTCCAGGGCTAGCTCATCCTTGTTCATCTCTCTCAATGATTTCGAGCCAGATCCAGCCTCAGGCTCAGGAGTAGCTTTAAGAGCCATGCTCTTTTCCTTCTCAGGTGTGTTCTCCTCACTTACATCCTCACTGGCAACACCCTTCGTATTCCTCTTATCGAGGTCGAATTCCAGAGCCTTTAACTCTGAGAAGAGGTGAGAGTAAGGAATGTTTGTGAGATCCTGAGTGTTCTTCCACAAGATCACTCCTGTGTCCCATCTTTCAGGGAGACAGTTCAGGATTTTAGATTACACCTCCCTCTTGGGAAACTCCTTCCCAAGGGTTGCTAGCTCGTTCATCATGTTAATGAACTGAGCTTCCATCTAATCGATGGTCTCTCCATCAAGCATCCTAAAGGCCTCGAACTTCCTAATGGCCAAATCCCGCTTGTTCTCCTTAATCTTCTCAGAACCCTCACTCATCTCCTTCAGAGCATCCCAGATCTCCTTTGCAGTCTTCATATGTATGAGCCTGACCGAATTCTCGTAAGAAACGGTGTGGAGTATAATGTTCTTCGCAACATTATCTAGTCAGATTTGCTTAATCTGATCAGCAGTAAGCGCGGACCTCTCCACAGGCTCATCCCCGACAGCCGGAACAGGGACATTACCAGCTACGGGCCAGGTGGTCTGAAGATTCCTCATAAGTTTGATAGGACCGTGCTCAATCACCTGGGGCATCTGATCATGGATGGAGTAGAGATGTGCGAGGACCCTGAATTTCCAATAATCATAATTGTCAACAGAGTACACAGGAAGATTACCCTCAAGGTGCTTAGAACCGGCTGCCATGATATGCAAGTTTTCAGAAATAGATCTGTTCAGTTAACCAACAAAAGTTTCTCCTCAGAAACTGTTGGTAAACA
The DNA here is from genome assembly GCA_026898435.1 of Prunella vulgaris. Lineage (NCBI taxonomy): Eukaryota > Viridiplantae > Streptophyta > Magnoliopsida > Lamiales > Lamiaceae > Prunella > Prunella vulgaris. The sequence goes on from JAPKLY010001241.1 coordinate 29,936, forward strand.
AAGTCAGTGGTCTTTTGAACCACTGCTCTGATACCACTTGTTGGTCCCGAAACGAGTATAAATCAGTGTATGGGGGGAATACACTGATGTCAGATTTTCCCGAAAAGTCAGGAAAATGCTCTTTCAGACTTTGTCAGGAAGCTCCTGAAATGTTCAGTTAAACTGATGGTCCTCAGGGGCAGCAGGGACGGATCAGCAACGAACCAAAGAGGCTAAGTCAGAGTTGTGCTCTCTGAAGCTCAGTAGAGATAACAATCCTACTGATCGCTCAGAAGCTAGTCAGGTGGGCTACTATCTCAGTAAGCTCAGTTTAGTGCGGAATGTGAGCCCTTAAGTTTTTACTCATTTTAGTTCTGAAAACTTATCAGTTTGCTTAGGGAAAATGTGGTTAGGGCTGGTGCACAGTTTTAATGATCAGGAAGGAGAATTAATCCTGATGATTTCAAAACAATGCAAGTATGCTTCAGTTTAATATGAATGACAGTTGTGATCCTGAGCAATAATTAAATCAGCACACAAGGGTCTTTTTAACGTCGTTTGGAGATAACCAACTCCTACGTCCACGACCTGATTTAACAGGAAGCTATCCTCAAAACTATGTACTTGAGTTTTACGTGTCAAGGAACACGAATAGCCAACTTCCTCTCTAAGGAACTGACCCCTGGGCATTTTACAAGTCCCAATCCTTCCTACCAACCAACTCACAACCTGAGGGGTTTGGTATTCACGTTTTCAACTATTGTGTATTGATCCCTCTAACAAATCAATTCTAAGGATGGGATCAATACTCTAAGCAAAGATACAGAAAAGATTCCTACTACAACACTAGGGAAATTTAAGGTTTCAGAGTGTTGCTTCAAATGTGCTTTGAGTGCTTGGAATCTTGAGATCTTTCTCTTGGAAATTTCCCGTTAGCCTTGAATGGGAGCAAGGCCTTCTGTATTTATAGGGAGGTTTGAAATAGATCCGTTGGAGAAGATCCGTTTCAAACCTTCCTATTTAGGGTAGGTGCAGGTACTGATTGTCCTTGTTTGACAATGACCATACCTAGTATGGTAAAGTTTCTGATCCGCCGCCTGCACCTCTGAGAAGCATTAAATGCGTTCAGTCTCCGTACATACGTGTCGCCTTCTCACTGGTCGTTTGTTAAATGGCTAGTCTGTCGGCTTTGACTTTACTGATCCTCGTACATTTATAACTCTGAGTCTCTCGTTCTTTACTCAGAATAAATGTTTGTCTTATGTTGGAGACTCTGACATTCCTTTTGCTTCATCAGACTTCCATTTACACGTGTAACCTTCGGGTCTCAGGACTTACAAGTTTCATGTTAACTGATACTAGGCCCAAGTCAGGACTTATGAACATCAAAAGGACGTTCAACCTGATCAAGGTTACACTATGTCTTCCCTGATAAAGACTTCTCTGAGCATGCTTAGTTTACTCAGTTCTGTCAGGATCAGTGGTCTTCTTCAGGATGGCTTCTAGGCAGCTTCAGGACTCTTTCTAGGTTTTTCAGGTTGCAGCTTCAGGTTGACCATCTTAAGGATGATCAACACCTTCAGGGTTCGAGATGCCTCAGACTTTAGACTTCAAGGACGTCACATCAGTCTTCAATCTTCAACACACTACCCCTGAACTGAATAACTGTGAATAGAAACACCTATTCTAACCTATCTATCCTGAGCCTATCATCCTGATGAACTATACTTAGGCAAATTCATCAAGGGGTTTTGGGATCTAATCAAACACTCAGATTGTCCCAACAAAACCTTAAAATTTTATATACTTATAAAACCTTAGAAATTTATAAAACCTTAGAAATACTATAAAACTTTAGAAATTTATAAAACCTGAGAAATTTATAAAACCTTAGAAATCCTATAAAACCTTAGAAATTTATAAAACCTTAGAAATACTATAAAACCTTGGAAATTTATAAAACCTTAGAAATTTATAAAACCATAGAAATTTATAAAACCTTATAAATTAATAAAACCTTAGAAATCCTATAAAACCTTAGAAATTTATAAAACCTTAGAAATTTATAAAACCTTAGAAACTTATAAAACCTTATAAATCCTATAAAACATTAAAAATTTATAAATCCTTAGAAATCCTATAAAACCTTAGAAATTTATAAAACCATAGAAATTTATAAAACCTTAGAAACTTATAAAACGTTAGAAATCCTATAAAACCTAAGAAATTTATAAAACCTTAGAAATCCTATAAAACCTTAGAAATTTATAAAACCTTAGAAATTTATAAAACCTTAGAAACTTATAAAACCTTAGAAATCCTATAA
>JAPKLY010001241.1:32250-55278 GCA_026898435.1 Prunella vulgaris
GAAATTTATAAAACCTTAGAAATTTATAAAATCTTAGAAATTTTTAAAACCTTAGAAATTTATAAAACCTTAGAAATTTATAAAACCTTAGAAATTTTTAAAACCTTAGAAATTTAAAAAAACATTAGAAATTTATAAAACATTAGAAATCCTATAAAACCTTAGAAATTTATAAACTTATAAAACCTTAGAAATTTATAAAATATTAGAAATTTATATAACCTTAGAAATCCTATAAAACCTTAAAAATTTATAAAACATAGAAATCCTATAACACCTTAGAAATTTATAAAAAATTAGAAATTTATAAAACCTTAGAAATTTATAAACCTTAGAAATTTATAAAACCTTAGAAATCCTATAAAACCTTAGGAATGTATAAAACCTAAGAAATTTATAAAACCTTAGAAATTTATAAAACCTTAGAAATTTATAAAACCTTACAAATTTATAAAACCTTAGGAAACCTATAAAACATTAGAAATTTATAAAACCTTAGAAATCTTATAAAACCTTAGAAATTTATAAAACCGTAGAAATTTATCAAACCTTAGAAACTTATAAAACCTTAGAAATCCTATAAAACATTAGAAATTTATAAAACCTTAGATTTGTCCACATTCGACTCTCTGCAAATTTCTAGAACAAAAATAGCTCATAGATTATTAATATTATATTCATTAATTAACTAGTCAAATAAATAAATTTTGAGTCAATTAATTCAATGAATAATAACATTTAAATTGCAAACAAATAACACTTTCACAACTCAATTGATTACCAACAAATTAGATAGCAATTAAGGCCCTAAATGCATTCAAATCTCTAGAAAATTATCTCCAAATGAGCACAAATTGATGCAAATATGACCCTAATCAGTAGTTCTATTTTTGCCCAAATTTTTGCTGCGGTTCGATGGTTATGGGAGGCGACAATTAGATTTATAGGAGATTTTTAATTTAATTTACTGAGTCAGCATGCCATGTTTGAAAAATAGGACACGTAACACAAAACTAAAACCATTTTTATCCTTTAACTTATATACTTTTTTATTGTGGTTCCATAATCATTTAATTTTTTCAATTTAGCCCAATAAAAGTTCAAATTTATCCAATAAAGTCCCTAATAGGCGGAAAATAGTAACACATGGCTGACATGTGAACAAAACAACAACGTTTAATGCAATCTATGGCTATTGGGAACTAATTTGAGTAAATTTAAATAGTTATGAGACTAAATTAAAAAATAAATAATTATGGAACTAAAATGAAAAAGTAAAAAGTTATGGGATGAAAATTATATTAAATTGAAGAAAAACTTGTACTTAATTTATGGAGTAATTATTTATGATATTTATGATTCAGGTTATGTGAGAAGATTAATGGATCTGAGAGTATCTGAAAGTGTGAAATCGGATCCAAATATGTTATACTGGAGTAAACAAGAAAAAAGTTGATGTGAGTGAATGATTCCACAAACCAAGGAGGTTCTTTAGGGTGAAGAGACACTGATGTATTTTGTGATCATCAATGGCGGTCGAAAATTTAAATTTAATTATTTAATATCAGTGACCGTAATTGACGGTCGCTAAATATAAAGCCGGTCGCTAATTATTGCACAAATTAATAATTTTTATAATAATTTTTTCTACATGTCCAATGTTTTTCGTAATTTTCATTAAGCTCTTTTTTTTTTTTAGATCCACTGATTCAATTAGTACTAGAATATTATTTTAATCATGTTAATAAATACAAGAATGGACATTAATATAATACTGTGTCCAATTTTATAGATAATATTAATAGAATAAGTATATTATAGTGAATACCAAAGATGACTCCGATTTTGTACCTTTGGCCCCCTAAAATTTATATTCCATACAAAGCCCTAATACCATCTATATCATCTTGATGTAACCCTACTATTTGTCCTGGATCAATTTCAGGATACATGCAAGCCTCCTCAACATCGGAGTGACCAAGCCCAAGGGCATGGCCCAACACATGCAAGGCAATGCTTTCGATATCAAATGCATCGGCCGCGCCGGTAGGTGACCAGTCCACGGCCGCGTTAAAGCGATTCCTCCCATCAATGAATGTCTGTGCCAAATCCTCGGCATTGTCATCGATGAACGGTGTGTTGCCGCCATGCGCCCGGGGCGTGAAGCTGATTTGAATATCGGCAGAAAAATAAAACGTGTCACGGACTCCCACGTCCTTAGGGCGCGCTCTATCGGTGGTATGTACTCTTTCTTCACGTCTCTAAAACCGTACGTGATTCTATTTTTATTATATATCCGACGACCTATTAAGAATTTGTAGTGCTCGTGAAATGCGGTCGCGATCTTTTTAGTAGGGTAGATATCGGGCATGCCACACCGCGGCTGGCTCATTTTTTTTACGGTGGCGCTGTCCGGGAACCCCGTGGCGTTGAGACGGTAAAATTTTTGATATTTTTTGAGTGCAAGTTCTAAGCACTTGTCAAATGTATTTTGGCTTCCATAATTTTGGGGGCAGTTGATCATATATCCAAGATGGGCAAGTTGCCATTTTTCTTTTTTGTTGCATCCAACTTCTTATGGTTCGTTATGGTTTCTATTTTTTTGTTGGACGAGTTTTATAGTGATAGATGTTATAAGTGTGATGGGGAAAATTTCTTTTTAAGGCCAACAGGTTAGGGGGTTAGCAAAAGGAGGCCCGTAAGTTTGTGGGCTGGCAATTTAAGGACCGTAGTTTTTTATCTTGGCAAATTAAGGACCGCAGCTTTTTAATTTGGCAATTTAAGGACCGCAGCTTTTTAACTTTGCAATTTAAGGACAAAATTGAGCCCGTATGAGCTCCAATTCCACTAAAATTGCACGAGATTGACACTTAATTTCCACGTCCCACGTGTAGAATTAAGCCCAAAATCGTCCATCACATGCCAATCTCGTGCAATTTCAGCCTAACTGGAGCTCATACGGACCAATTTTGTCCTTAATTTATCAAGTTAAAAAGTTACGGTCCTTAAATTATCAAGTTAAAAAGCTGCGGTCCTTAATTTGCCAAGTTTAAAAGTTGCGGTCCTTAAATTGCCAGCCCGCAAACTTACGGTCCTCCTTTTGCTAACCCCCCTAACATGCTGGCCTTAAAAATAATTTTTCCCAAGTGTGATGTATGTGGTCAAGGTTATGGCATTGGCAAAGATAGATAATTGGTAAACTTTATCTAATGCTTCGAGATGAATAGGTATAATGGTACAAAAGTTGAGTTTGAATCACAATTCATCCCATAACTATTTGATAAAATAGATTTAGTCCCAAAATTAACTTTTTATCAGATTTAGTCCCAAAATTTTAAATAAGGTCCAATTTTAGTCCCAAAATTAACTTTTTATTAGATTTAGTCCCAAATTTTTTATAAGGTCCAATTTTAGTCCCAAATTATTTTATAAGGTCCAATTTTAATCCCAAATTAAAGGTAAAAAGTGAAATAATTTTAGATTTTACGAAATTTTTATATTATTTAAATTATATCATTAATTTTTTGTATTTATATTATTTCATTAATTTTTATATTAATTTTCACTAATTTCGTTAGTTTTTATGTATTTATATTATTTTTTATTGTAGATTGTACGAAAATGTATTTATATTATTTCATTAATTTTTATATTATTTTTATAAAAAGTGTATTTATACTATTTCATTAATTTCTTGGTAATCGAATTTTTTTTACATAAATTTTGATTTTTTATATTCACTTTTTACCTTTTATTTGAGGCTAAAATTGGACCTTATAAAAAATTTTGGGACTAAAATTGGACCTTACAAGAAAATTTGGCACTAAATCTATTAAAAAGTTAATTTTGGGACTAAAATTGGACCTTATTAAAAAATTTGGGACTAAAACTAATAAAAAGTTAATTTTGGGACTAAATGTATTTTGTCAAATAGTTATGGGACGAATTGTGATTCAAACTCTACAAAAGTTTGTCCCAAAATTGTGATCCCATTTTTACCGAAAAATGTAAATAATGTTATTTTTTGCCATGCACAACGCATGTTGTGGTTGAATTTGAAATTTTCCGGCACTCTTGTTGACGTGGGTGCCAAATAATTAATTTTCTTATTTATTTTGTATTTTTTAGTTATTTTTTCAATATTTTTGAAACACTTATAAAAATAATAAAATATCAGCAAGGATGATGGAAAGTTCCAAATTCAACTACCATGTGTGCCGTACATGGTAAAAAATAATATTATTTTCACTTTTTCGGTAAAAGTGGGACCAAAATTGGACAAATTCAAAGAGTTACGGGACTAAAATCGAAAAGTAAAAATGTTTCGGACCAAAATTGGACAAATTCTAAGAGTTACGGGACCAAAATTGAAAAGTTAAAATTTTTGGGACCAAAATTGGTCACTCAATAAGTTATGGGACTAAAAAACTTTTTTTCTCCATTTAATAGAGATGTTCTTATTTTAGGAAACGAGATGAAATACAAATTGATGTAGAATATCTAAAGACAAGATTGTAGCGAAAAAAATGGGCAAAGAAACACAACTTATTTTGTAGGTAAACTAAATGGGAAAATGGTGTTCTTTTCATTTAATTTTTGTTTATTTTAATTTTTAGTCCTATTAACTTTGAATTTTTATTTTTAGCACTGGAACTTTTAAAATGTTACTTTTTAGTCCTCAAACCCTTTTAAAGTTTTACAGTCCTGTAACTTGTCATGATTTTGAACTTGGTTCACATAAATTAATATTTTGATATTGGTCTCTCAACCGGTCACATGACCAAAATCATATTTTTTTTGTAAGTTAAGGACTAAAATCAAAATTCAAAACTCAATAGAACGAAAAAACAAAGTCAGTAAAACTTAAAGGAAAAAAAGTATATTTTCCCAAATCTACGCAAAAATAATTTATTAATTCTAAAAAAATATTTTACATATGCACGTACATTAGAATTTTTAATTAATAATAAATAATCACTTTAAAAATAATAATATTATAGGTGCAATATTTATGTTAAATTATTATTTTAGAACGGAGAAATAAATTTAAAATTAAATATTTAAAAAAAATTGAATTTATATAATATAAAAAAATAATTGAGAAAATTGCTTTTAGAGTCTTTATTAGTCATCAATTATCTAATAAGGTTCCTCCTTTTTCAAAATAACTCTCAGGCCAAATCTCAATAATCCAAATCTCAATAATTACTCTCTCTCATAATTCTCTCTCTTCTCTCTCATAATTCAAGTTTCTCTGTCTCTCTCTTCTCTCTCCACTGCCGGAAACTTACACTAATCCGCCATTCCCAACCACTCTGTCAACCGCCTGAAACGCTTCCGTTCCCGATCGATACACTCGCGAAGCCAAAAGCAGAAACCGCCATGCGTCGCACCAAGAAACCCCTGTTCATTCCACGCGCCACCACAATCCTCCACCGCCGTCTGAAATTTCTCAACAATTTCAGCAAACCGCCGCGACCGAACCTCGCCTGCAACTCGATGCCGTTTCACGCCAACAGCAATCCGCCCCAATATTCGTCGTTTCAAAGTTATTGTCCTACTTTTCCATGCTAAAAAAATAATGTCCTACTTTTCAGAGCCTGAAAATATATTGTCCTACTTTTCCAAGCCCGAAAACAAATTGTCCTTAAATTACAACTACCCTATAATTACGGTCTTAAAAAACATTTTTCCCCTAATATTAACAATCACTTTTTGATGGCCGTCTTTGATCAGCGACCGTCTAGGCGGTCTGAATATTTTGCGACTATTTTGACCGGTCACTGATTTATCCAGGTCATAACCCGAATAGGTGATATTCTGTGACCACCAATGGCGGTTGCAAAATTCAATTTTAATTATTTAATATAAGCGATTGTCTTTGGCGGTCGCTATAGATAAAGCAGTTCGCTAATTATCGCACAAATAAAAAAAGGGGCCAGATATGTTCGATATGCGCAATAAATTTTTCATTAATTTTTTCTACATGCCCAATGTTTTTTGTAATATACTTTAAGCTTTATTTTTAATTTTTCTAGGTCTCCCTTTTCTGGTAATTTCATGGGGGTGGGATCGGAGGAGAGAATATTGTTGTTCAACGTTTCTGTGCATGAATGCTGGAATATCCACTGATTCAATTAGTACTAGAATATTATTTTAATCTTGTTAATAAATACAAGAATGGGCATTAATATAATACTGTGTCCAATTTTATAGTTAATATTAATAGAATAAGTAAATTTTAGTGAATACCAAAGATGACTCCAATTTTGTACCTTTGGCCCCCTAAATTTATATTCCATACAAAGCCCTAATACCATCTATATCATCTTGATGTAACCCTACTATTTCTCCTGGATAACCTTCAGCATACATGCAAGCCTCCTCAACATCGGAGTTATCAAGCCCAAGGGCATGCACCAACTCATGCAACGCAGTGCTTTCGATATCAAATGCATCGGCCGCGCCGGTAGGCGACCAGTTCATGGCCGCATTAAAGTGAGTCCTCCCATCCCATAATGTGTGTCAAATCCTCGGCAAAGTCATCAATGAACGGTAGTTGTCGCCATGCACCCTGGGCTTGAAGCTGATCCGAATATCCGCTAGTGAATAAAATGTCGCGCGAACGAACTTAAAACGTGTCACGGATTCCCATGTCCTTAGGGCGCGCTCTATCGGCGGTATGTACTCTTTCTTCACGTCTCTTAAACCGTACGTGATTTTATTTTTATTATATATCGGATGACCCGTTATGAATTCATAATGCTCGCGAAATGCGGTCGCGATCTTTTTAGTAGCACAGAAATCGGGCGAGCCACATCGCGGCTGGCTCAATTTTTTTTACGGTGGTGCTGTCCGGGACCCCAGTGGCGTTGAGACGATAAAATTTTTGATATTTTTTGAGTGCAAGTTCTAAGCACTTGTCAACTGTATTTTGGCTTCCATCGTTAATAAATTTTTTGGGGCAGTTGATCATATATCCAAGATGGGCAAGATGCTTCCTCAGCTTATTCACCCCTTCGCGATGGTTACCCTTTTGAACTCCGTTCAATTCGTCGAGAAACTTTAACGGGGTTGCAATGTTTTCACTTGATTCATAAAGATGTGCATAAATTATGTAGAGGTGAAAAGAGAAGAAGAAAATGTATGAGAAGGCTTGGGATGCCATTTTTTTTTTTTGAATAAGTGTATCCAACTTGTGATTTGTTTTGGTTTATTTTTGTATGTGGTCAACGTTATGGCATTTGCAAAAGATAGATAATTGGCAAATTTTTTTACATGCCATAATTTATTCCTTTTAACCAATCCAGAAACTTGGATTTGAGGGTTAGGTTCTATTGCAACTTGTATTCTATTGTATTTAATTAAATTAATTAGTAATGTCGTTTAATACCAATGATGTTGACTTTAGAATAAAAGATGAAATACACATTAAAGTAAAAGATCTCAAAAACAATTGTAGCGAAAAAATTGGGCAAAGAAACACAAATATTATTTTGTAGGTAAACTAAATGGGAAAATGGTGTTTTTTTTCCTATAATTTTTTTGTTTTTAGTTTTTAGTCCTATTAACTTTAGATCTTTATTTGTAGTCCTGTAACTTTTAAGAAGTTACTTTTTAGTCCACAAACCTTTTAAAATTTTTACAGTCCTATAACTTGTCATGATTTTGAATTTGGTTCACATAAATTAATAATTAATATTTTCCCAAATCTATGTAAAAATAATTTATTAATTCTAAAAAATTATTTTACATATGCATGCAGAAATTTTTAATTAATATTTAAATAATCACTTTAAAAATAATAATATTTATATGAGCAATATATATGTTAAATTTATATTTTAGAATGCTGAAATAAATTTAAAATTAATTATTTAAAGAAGAATTGATATTTTCATAAAATAAAAAAATAATTGACAAAATTAAGTTGTTTTAGTAAAAGAGTGAGTATGCTATTGCACCCCAATTACTTTAGACAGACATAAAAAGACTAAGTTATCTTTATATAAATCTGTGATAAATTATTTTAAAAATTTTATTATTAACTTTAATTTTACTCTTTTAAGTTATTTAATTTTAAAATTAATTCTTAAAGTTTAAAATCGGTCTATTTTATAGTTTGGAATAGTAATTGTAAAACTAAAAAAATTAAGTAAACTCTAATAAAAATTTGAAAAATTGATAAATATATAAATAATTAAATACGAAAATACACTTTTTGATCCTTTAAATTTTATTGACTTTCTTTTACGCCCTCTTAAGCTTTAAATTTTGATTTTAGTCATTTAACTTATATAAATTAAGATTTTGGTCCTGTGGCCGGTTGAGTGACCAGTTATAACCGATCACAGGACCAAAAACATAATTTTTTTAAGTTAAAGGACTAAAATAAAAATTCATACCTTAAAAGGACGAAAAACAAAATCAATGAAACTTAAAGGACAAAAAGTATATTTTCCCAATTATTAATGAAAAGATGTTTTTCTTTAAATTTAATAAATTTTCAATTTAAATGGTAAAATATAGCACCAATTAGAGAATTTCAAGTATGACTTTATCATAATAAAATAAAACTAAAACGTTAGCATATGACTTGTTAAGTGATCTATTGTATCAGGTTGCAGGACAAAGAAAATCAAAATTCATAATATAAGACATCATATAAGACATAATATTTTTATCATAATTCATTTGGCGATATAATAATAATAATAAAATAATAATAATAATTTTTAGGTATATTTTATAATTTCATTCTTGATCTTTACACTTAATTTGATTATGAATAAAATAAAATTATTTGCCATACAAAGCCCTAATACCGTCTATATCATCCTTATGTATCCCTCTTATTTCTCCTGGACCAACTGCAGGATACATGATAGCCTCTTCAACATCGGAGTGTCCAAGCCCAAGCGTATGCCCCAACTCATGCAACGCAATGGTATTGATATTGAATTCCGACAAGTCTTGCCCTTCTTTAAAGTGAATTCTCCCATCCGGTAACGAATGAGCCAAAGCGTCCGCAGAATCGCCGATAAATGGATTAATGCAGTCGTGCATCGGGGGCTTGAAGCTAATCCGAATATCAGCTAACGAATAAAATGTAGCACTAACAAACTTAAAATGCGTAAAATACTCCCATTCCTTTAGGGCAAGCTTCACTTGCGTTATATCATGTTTCTTCATGTCCTTAAAAGCGACCGTGAGTTTATATTTTTTCCACTTCGGACGGTCCAAGTATGAATAATGCATGTGAAACGCGATTGTGTTAATCTTTTTAGTAGGGTGGAAATCGGGCAGGCCGCATCGCGGTTGGCACATTTTATTTATGGTGGCGTCGTCCAGGACCCCGTGGCGTTGAGAAGGTAAAATTTTTGATATTTTTTGAGTGCAAGTTCTAAGCACTTGTCAAATGTATTTTGGCTTCCATAATTTTGGGGGCAGTTGATCATATATCCAAGATAGGGAAGATGCTTCCTCAGCTTATTCACCCCTTTCCAATGGTCTCCCACTTGGACTCAGTTCAATTTGTCGAGAAACTGCAACGGGGTCGAAACACTTGATTCAGAAAGATGTGCGTAGATTATGTAGAGGTGAAAAGAGAAGAACAAAATATATGAGAGGGCTCGGGATGCCATTTTTCTTTTTTGTTGCATCCAACATCTTATGGTTTTTATTTTTTTGTTGGACGAGTTTTATAGTGATAGGTGTTATAAGTGTGATGTATGTGGCATTGGCAAAGATAGATACTTGGCAAATTTTATTTAATGCTTCGAGATGAATAGATATAATGGTACAAAAGATTGTGCCATAATTATTTATTCCTTTTAACCAATCCTGAATCTTGGATTTTGAGGGTTAGGTTCCATATTTCAGCCTGTACCCTATTGTACTCAATATGAGCGCCACTTTAATTAATTAGTAATATCATTTAATACCGATGTTGTTTACCCATAATTTGATTACCTAGAAAATAAATTTTCTTTGCCCATTTTGTTTCACTATAATCTTGTCTTTAGATCTTCTACTTCAATTTGTATTTCATCTTGTATTCTAATTAATTAAAAGTGGCGCCTATATTAAGTACAATAGGGTACAGGTTGAAATATGTAACCTAACCCTCAAAATCAAACTTTCAGGATTGGTTAAAGGAATAAATAATTATGGCACAAACTTTTGTACCATTATATCTATTCATCTCGAATCATTAAACAAAATTTGCCAAGTATATCACACTTATAACACCTATCACTATAAAACTCGTCCAACAAAAAAATAAAAAACATAACAAGGAAAAATGGCATCCCGAGCCCTTTCATACATTTTGTTCTTTTCTTTTCACCTCTACATAATCTGCGCACATCTTTCTGAATCAAGTGGAATTGTTTCAACCCCGTTGCAGTTTCTCAACAAATCGAACGGAAACCATGGAGAAGGGGTGAATAAGCTGAGGAAGCATCTTGCCTATCTTGGATATATGATCAACTGCCCCCAAAATTATGGAAGCCAAAATACAGTCGACGAGTGCTTAGAACAAGCACTTATGAAATATCAAAGATTTTACGGTCTCGAAATCACAGGGGTCCTGGACGACGCCACCATAAATAAAATGCGCCAACCGCGATGCGGCCTGCCCGATTTCCACCCTACTAAAAAGATTAACACGACCGCGTTTCACATGCATTATGCATTCGTAGAAAATTTTCCGATGTGGAGAAAAGATAAACTCACGGTCGCTTTTAAGAACATGAAGAAAGATGATATAAGGCAAGTGAAGCTTGCCCTTAAGGAATGGGAGTATTATAGGCATTTTAGGTTTGGTAGTTCTACATTTTATTCGAGAGCTGACATTCGGATCAGCTTCAAGCCCCCGATGCACGACTGCGTCGGCGATTCTGCGCACGCTTTGGCTCTCACGTTACCGGATGGGAGGATTCACTTTAACGCAGGGATAGACTTTTCGACATATGATATAGAAACCGTTGCGTTGCATGAGTTGGGGCATGCACTTGGGCTTGGACACTCCGATTATTGGGAGGCTATCATGTATCCTGCAATTGGTCCAGGAGAAACAAAAGGGTTACATATGGATGATATAGAGGGTATTAGGGCTTTGTACGGCAAATAATTTTATTTTACCCAAAGTCAAATTAAATGTAACACCGAACAATGAAATTATAAAATATACTTAATTATTATTATTTATGATAAAAATATTATGTATTATATATATGTTATGTGTTTATTGACTTTGTTTTTCGTCCTTTTAAGTTTGAATTTTAAATTTAGTCCTTTAACTTAAAAAAGTTATAATTTTGATCATGTAGCCGGTTAAGTGACCGGGAATAACAAATCACAATTTTTTATATATTAGAGGACTAAATTTAAAATTCAAAAAAGGACGAAAATAAAGTCAATAAAATTTAAAGGACTAAAAAGTGTATTTTCCCAATTTCTAATAACCAATGTTTGCAGATTCCAAATCAGAGATATTGAATATGAAAGCTTGGACGAAAGCCCCAACGATGTTCACCAGCAAAGTAGCGCAGATTGTCGACATTCTTGTATTCAGATTCCGTGGACCAGTCGCTAAATTCATTCAAAACTCTCGACATCTTACACTTAACTTGTACACCAACCATTTTGCATGCCTGAACAAGCAAGTGAAGCGGATTGCAAAGCTTCAAAGACTTCACAGTTACTTGAATATTCGTGTCATGAAATACGAGGCGACGCTCCTGACCTATGTCTCGTGAAGTGCTACGAGCCTTCAGGACACAAAGAATCTTCTAGAGGTTTCTGTCTGATAATATCCTATAAGAATTCCTCTGCGTTCTCTTCCAAGATTTGGAAGCTATTTGATCTTATAAATATCCCTCTGCATTTGACAATTTCCGAGACACAAATCTCCTAGTCCTTTTTGAAAAAGACCTTGATGAAGCAGCAGGCATGAAAGACATAAGCTGCCAGAGAAAAATTAGTAACTAAATATAGCAAACATTTTATGAGATTATAAAACTATCGGAGAAACGTGCGTGTGCACACATTTAAAAAATATATTTTTATTTTTTTAGTGAAAAGTAGTAACATATGAACAAATGCGTATATATTTTTTGGATGTGCGCGTTAATTAATATTGCCTTTTTAGGATGTACAAATTATTGTGGAAAAGATTGAAAAAGCATACTCAAAAATATGTGGACTAAATATATGTACTATTTCCTTTTTCGTCCTCCACAAAAAATATGCACTTTCCTTTTTATCACCTTTGTTATCACTCTTACAACCAATTATTTTATTTATAAGTGAACCCCACGATTCATTCACAATATTTTTATTTTATCTATTTGTGCAAACATAATGGTACACAAATTTAAAGGACGGGGGAGTATGCAAAATTCTCCATTCCGGATGTCGTGTTTTTTTTAGGTGTGACCATGGTTATTAACTTGGTACTACTTGATTCCAATTCCCCTTCTTCTTGTTTGGCTGAAGAGTTTATGGTTTAATTCCCTAATTTTCCCTAATTTTTATATTAATTAAATAAATCTAAATAAAATTTTAAAAATAATTTAATCTAATTTTAAAAATAAGTACAAATTCAAAAAATAATTGATTATTGTTACGCAAATTTGTGTTTCCACAATTCACTAGCCTACAAGTTTGTAGGATCTTTGTAGTACGAAGTGCGTCCCTAGTTCAAGAATTCAATCTTAAACATCCACATGTTGCAAGGCAAAATTTAAAGGTTTTGTGATTTAGTTTTTTCACTATAACTAATGAACGGAAAATTAAAGCTAAAACTAAACAAGCAATGCAAATAAAAGCTAACTCTAACTTCCAAATGACAAGTTGTAGGACTAAATTAGCGAGGATGAATCTTGATGTGATCCATGACATTCATAAGGGAAACTAGAGTTACATAAGTGGAATTGTGCACAAGAGACCTTCTGTGTATCAGTCAAAATCATATGATTGTATATTCGCTCCAGACTAGCAATCCACTCTTCAGTTCCCATTGGTCCTTCTTTCCCACTAAGTCCAGGTGGCTGCATACGTCTAAATTGTTCAATAAATTTATTGACTTCGGGTGTCGGTTGAGGTATATGTACATTCGGTTGGTGGGGGGGGGGGGTTGTTATTGCTTTTCACATTGCTTTTCATTAACACTTAAACTATTTTTCGTTGCACATAAAGAGGTTTTTCAATACACTTTTAAGTTTGAAAAAATCCCTCTGATATTATCTACAAGTTGCTTGGTTTTTATTTTAAGTTTTTGAGAAACTTACAGCTAGTTGTAAACTCTGTAGTCTACAAGTGTAACCTTTGTGATACTAAAACCTTGTAGATTGTTTTTAAACTTAGGAGAGGTACTTGAAGGTTCTACTATCCCTATTTGAAAAGTTCAAAATTTGTATGTGAAGGTCTATTCATTCCCCCTCTATACCTTCACCACTTAAAGGGACCAACATAAATAATTATTGGAACTAAAATGAAAAATGTTATGGGACGAAAATGACATTAAATTTAAGAAAAACTTGTACTTAATTTATGGAGTAATTATTTCTGATATTTATGATTCAGGTTATGTGAGAAGATTGATGGATCTTAGAGTATTTGAAAGTGTGAAATTGGATCCAAATATGTTATACTGGAGTAAAAGAGAGAAAAAAAATTGATGTGAGTGAAATATAATTCATTAGGTATTTTCTCATATAAATAATAATAAGTAAGTATACTTTATAATTTCATTGTTGGGTGTTACATTTAATTTGATTATGGGTAATATAAATAAAATTATTTGCCATACAAAGCCTTAATACCGTTTATATCATCTCTATGTAACCCTTTTACTTCTCCTTCACCAATTACAGGATACATGATAGCTTCCCTAACATCGGAGTGTCCAAGCCCAAGCGAATGCCCCAACTCATGCAACGCAACGGTATTGATAAAGATTCTCGAAAAGTCTTGCCCTCTGTTAAAGTGAATCCTCCCATCCGTTAACGCGTGAGCCAAAGCCTCTGCAGCATCGCCGACAAATTGTTCAACGCAGTCGTGAATCGGGGGCTTGAAGCTGATCCGAATATCAGCTAACGAATAAAATGTAGCACCAACAAACTTAAAATGCGTAAAAAGCTCCCATTCCTTAAGGGCAAGCTTCACTTGCCTTATATCATCTTTCTTCATGTTCTTAAAAGCGACCTTGAGTTTATTTTTTCTCCAAATTGGAAAATCGTCTATGAATGCATAATGCATGTGAAACGCGGTCGTGTTAATCTTTTTAGTGGGGTGGAAATCGGGCAGGCCGCATCGCGGTTGGCGCATTTTATTTATGGTGGCGTCGTCCAGGACCCCTGTGATTTCTAGATGGTAAAAATTTTGATATTTCATAAGTGCTTGTTTTAAGCACTCGTCAAATGTATTTTCGTTAATGAAATTTTTGGGGGCAGTTGATCATATATCCAAGATAGTCAAGATGCTTCCTCAGCTTATTCACCCCTTCCCGATGGTCTCCCACTCGGACTCCTTTCAATTCGTCAAGAAACTGCAACGGGGTCGAAACACTTAATTCACTTGATTCAGAAAGATGTGCGCAGATTATGTAGAGGTGAAAAGAGAAGAACAAAATATATGAGAGGGCTCGGAATGCCATTTTTCTTTTTTGTTGCATCCAACTTCTTATGGTTTTTATATTTTTGTTGGGACGAGTTTTATAGTGATAGGTGTTATAAGTGTGATGTATGTGGCATTGGCAAAGATAGATACTTGGCAAATTTTATTTAATGCTACAAGATGAATAGATACAATGGTACAAAAGTTTGTGCCATAATTATTTATTCCTTTTAACCAATCCTCAAACTTGGATTTTGAGGGTTAGGTTCCATATTTCAACCTGTACCCTATTGTACTTATACACGCGCCACTTTAATTAATTAGTAATGTCATTTAATACCGATGTTGTTTACTATAGAATACAAGATGAAATATAAATTGAAGTAGAAGATCTCAAAACAAGATTATAGTGAAACGAAATGGGCAAAGAAACACTAAACTAATTTTATAGGTAACTAAATTATGGGCAATTTTTTTTCTCCGTTATGTTTAGCTTCCACTATTTGGTTTTGATCCATTTTACCTTGAAATTTGATTTTTACATGTAACTTACACACGTTTGCCGTTTTTAGATGTTGATGCGTGCAATTCAAATTAGAAGATGAAAATCGGAATTTTAAAAATTAAAAGGACCAAAAATTTGAAAAATAAAATTTGAGGAAACTTTTTTTTGGTCCCATAATGCTTTTGGTCCCTAAAATTTTGACTCTTACATTTTGGTCCTATAACTCTTTAGGTTGTCCAATTTTGATCTCATTTTCATTGAAAAAGTGAATATAACATTATTTTCTGTCATATTTGGTGCACCTGGCTGTTGAATTTGAACTTTTCCGGCATCCTATTTTCTATTAGTGTTTCAGCTATATGAAAAAATAAGAATAAATACAAAAAAATTCATTTGGCAACCACGTCAGAAAGGATATTAAGAAGATCCAAATTCAACCATCACGTGTGCCGTGCATAGCAAAAAATGACGTTATTTTCAAATTTTTTGGTGAAAATGTGATCAAAATTGGATAACCCAAAGAATTACGTAACTCTTTGATAAATTCTGGGATGAAAAAAAACTTTTTATCTACCTTAAATTTTGTGTAATTAAGTTAAAAGATAAAAATCAGAATTTTTAAAAGTCGTAAGGACCAAAAGTTGAAAGAGTGTAATTTACAGGTTGAAAAAAAATTAAAAGGATCAAATTAAAAAAATAATAAGGTTACAGAACGACAAGTTTTAATTTAAGAAAAACTTATATTTTAACGTTCAGGGCCAAAAAAAGATAATGTGCAACTCATGAGTAAAGACCCAAAATTAGGTTATTTTCGTCAATTTTCTCCTAATGGATGATCTTAAACAATTTCGTCATATATTTGAGGGGGAATTATTTTGTAGAACACTATCTAATGGAGTTAACAAAATCAATGGCGTGACAATTTAATTAGAATAAGACATGTCAAAAAAAAAAAAACATGATGAAAACGTCCAATAACTTAATACAACTAGTGACAATTTATTAGGATTTTGTCTTAGATAGATTTTGATGATAGCAAAATATAGGACTACATGATTTCACACTAACATTTCAGGTAAAAATTTCAAGAAGAATGGTAAAGTTACAATTGTCAAGTGAAGTCTATAGTTGTAGACTTGTAAACTTACAGCTGGACAAGATTTTACAACTGCAACTTAACCTACAGCTAAAGTCTAGTTTGCAGGAACAAGGTTACAGGAAAATTACTCCATAAAGTACAAGTTTTCATAAAAAACTTATTTCTGGTTCCTTATTTGCCTAATATCATAAATAATTACTCCATAAAGTACAAGTTTTCTTAAATTTAAGGAAATTTTTTCCTTTCCGTAACTTACTATGTTTTTTATTTTGATCCTATTGACTTTTAATTTTTTTTCAGACTGTAATTACACTCTTTCAGCTTTTTGGTGCTTTTAATTTTTAAAATTTTGATTTTCATCTTCTAACTTAAATTACACACATCAACATCTAAAAATGGCAAACGTGTGTAAGTTACAAGTCAAAAACAAATTTCAAGGTAAAATGGATCAAAACCAAATAGTGGAAGCTAAACATAACGGAAAAAGAAATAAGTTTTCTTTGCCCATAATTTAGTTACCCATTTTTGGTACTATAAGCTTGTTTTTGAGATCTTCTACTTCAAATTGTATTTCATCTTGTGATCTATATAGTAAACACCATCGGTATTAAATGACATTACTAATTAGTTAAATTGGCGCGTGTATTAAGTACAATGGGGTACATGTTGAAATATGAAACCTAACCCACAAATCCAAGTTTCAAAAATTTGGTTAAAAGGAATAAATTTTGGCACAAACTTTCGTACCATTAATATACCTATTCATCTCGAAGCATTAAATAAAGTTTGCCAAGTATCTATCTTTGCCAATGCCACATACATCACACTTATAACACCTATCACTATAAAACTCGTCCAACCAAAAAAATAGAAACCATAACGAACCATAAGAAGTTTGATGCAACAAAAAGGAAAAATGGCATCCCGAGCCCTCTCATATATTTTGTTCTTCTCTTTTCACCTCTACATAATCTGCGCACATCTTTCTGAATCAAGTGAAAGTGTTTCGACCCCGTTGCAGTTTCTCGACGATTTGAACGGAATCCAAGTGGGAGACCATCGGGAAGGGGTGAATAAGGTGAGGGAGCATCTTGCCTATCTTGGATATATGATCAACTGCCCCCAAAATTTCATTAACCATGAAAGCCAAGATACATTTGACAAGTGCTCAGAACTAGCACTTAAAAGATATCAAACATTTTACCGTCTCAAAATGACAGGGGTCCTGGACGAGGCCACCATAAATAAAATGCGCCAACCGCGATGCGGCCTGCCCGATTTCCACCCTACTAAAAAGATTAACACGACCGCGTTTCACATGCATTATGCATTCCAAGAAAATTTTCCGAGGTGGAGAAAAGATAAACTCACGGTCGCTTTTAAGAACATGAAGAAAAATGATATAAGGCAAGTGAAGCTTGCCCTTAAGAAATGGGAGTATTATACGCATTTTAGGTTTGGTAGTTCTACATTTTATTCGAGAGCTGACATTCGGATCAGCTTCAAGCCCCCGATGCACGACTGCGTCGGCGATTCTGAGGTCGCTTTGGCTCACGCGTTACCGGATGGGAGAATTCACTTTAACGCAGGGATAGACTTTTCGACATATGATATCGAAACCGTTGCGTTGCATGAGTTGGGACATGTACTTGGGCTTGGACACTCCGATTATAGGGAGGCTATCATGTATCCGTCAATTGGTCCAGGAGAAACAAAAGGGTTACATATGGATGATATAGAGGGTATTAGGGCTTTGTACGGCAAATAATTTTATTTTACCCAAAGTCAAATTAAATGTAACACCCAACAATGAAATTATAAAATATACTTAATTATTATTATTATATTTTACCAAATGAATTATGATAAAAATATTATGTATTATATGTTGTGTTATGTATTTATTGACTTTGTTTTTCATCCTTTTAAGTTTTAAATTTTAAATTTAGTCCTTTAATTTAAAAAAGCTATAATTTTGATCATGTAACCGGTTAAACAGCAGGCATAAAAGACATAAGCTACCAGAGAAATATTAGTAACTGAGTATAGCAAACATTTTATGAGATTATAAAACTATCGGAGAAACGTGCGTGTGCACACATTTAAAAAAATATATTTTTATTTTTTTAGTGAAAAGTAGTAACATATGAACAAATGCGTATATATTTTTGGATGTGGGCGTTAATTAATATTGCCTTTTTAGGATGTACAAATTATTGTGAAAGAGATTGAAAAAAATACTCAAAAATATGTGCACTAAATATATGTACTATTTTCTTTTTCGTCCTCCATAAAAAATATGCACTTTTCTTTCACGGAAATCATCATCTTTGTTATCACTCTTACATCCAATTATTTTATTTATAAGTGAACTCCACGATTCACTCACAATATTTTTATTTTATCTATTTCTACAAACATAATGGTACTCAAATTTAAAGTACGGGGAGTATGCAAAATTCTCCATTCCGGATGTCGTGTTTTTATTAGGTGTGACCATGGTTATTAACTTGGCACTACTT
The DNA here is from genome assembly GCA_026898435.1 of Prunella vulgaris. Classification (NCBI taxonomy): domain Eukaryota; kingdom Viridiplantae; phylum Streptophyta; class Magnoliopsida; order Lamiales; family Lamiaceae; genus Prunella; species Prunella vulgaris. The sequence goes on from JAPKLY010001241.1 coordinate 50,999, forward strand.
GATTCCAATTCCCCTTCTTCATTAACTTGGCACTACTTGATTCCAATTCCCCTTCTTCTTGTTTGGCTGAAGAGTTTATGGTTTAATTCCCCAATTTTCTCTAATTTTTATATTAATTAAATAAATTTAAAATAGGATCAAAATTGGACAAATCCAAAGAGTTTAAATCTTTAGGACAAAAAATGACACTCAATAAATTATGAGACCAAAAAAATTTTCTCATAAGTTTCATGTAAAAATCAAATTTCAAGGTAAAGTGGATCAAAACCAAATAGTGGAAGCAAAACATAACGGAAAAAGAAATTGCCGATAATTTGGTTACCTACAAAATAAGTTTTCTTTGCCCATTTCGTTTCACTATAATCTTGTCTTTAGATGTTCTACTTCAATTTGTATTTTATCTTGTATTCTAAGGTAAACACCATCAGTATTAATTAATTAAAGTGGCGCATACATTAAGTACAATAGGGTACGGGTTGAAACCTAACCCTCACAATCCAAGTTTGAGGATGGTTAAAAGGAATAAATAATTATGGCACATACATTTGTACCATTGTATCTATTCATCTCGAAGCATTAAATAAAATTTGCCAAGTATCTATCTTTGCCACAATATAACTCGTCCCAACAAAAAAATAGAAACCATAAGAAGTTGGATGCAACAAAAAAGAAAAATGGCATCCCGAGCCCTTTCATATATTTTGTACTTCTCTTTTCACCTCTACATAATCTGCGCACATCTTTCTGAATCAAGTGAAAGTGTTTCGACCCCGTTGCAGTTTCTCGACAAATTGATCGGAGACCATCGGGAAGGGGTGAATAAGCTGAGGAAGCATCTTGGATATATGATCAACTGCCCCCAAAATTATGGAAGCCAAAATACATTCGACTGGTGCTTAGAACAAGCACTTATGAAATATCAAAGATTTTACGGTCTCGAAATCACAGGGGTCCTGGACGACGCCACCATAAATAAAATGCACCAACCCCGATGCGGCCTGCCCGATTTCCACCCTACTAAAAAGATTAACACGACCGCGTTTCACATGCATTATGCATTCATAGAAAAGTTTCCGATGTGGAAAAAAGATAAACTCACGGTCGCTTTTAAGAACATGCATGAGGAAAGAGGATATAAGGCAAGTGAAGCTTGCCCTTAAGAGATGGGAGTATTATACGCATTTTAGGTTTGGTAGTTCTACATTTTATTTAGAAGCTGATATTCGGATCAGCTTCAAGCCCCCGAAGCACGACTGCGTTAATCCATTTGTCGGCGATTCTGCGGAGGCTTTGGCTCACTCGTTAACGGATGGGAGGATTCACTTTAACGCAGGGCAAGACTTTTCGACATATGATATCGAAACCGTTGCGTTGCATGAGTTGGGGCATGCACTTGGGCTTGGACACTCCGATTATAGGGAGGCTATCATGTATCCTGTAATTGGCCCAGGAGAAACAAAAGGGTTACATATGGATGATATAGAGGGTATTAGGGTTTTGTATGGCAGATAATTTTATTTTACCCAAAGTCAAATTAAATGCAACACCCAACAATGAAATTATAAAATATACTTAATTATTATCATTTATATTTTACCAAATGAATTATGATAAAGAATTATGTATTATATGTTGTGTTATTTACTTTCGAAGGATTTTAAACACATTTATGCATGCATGCGTGCAAGTATGTCTTTTTTAAATATTGGTTATATGATATATATAATAATATTATGCTAAGTGTTTTATTATCTTAAAATAAGTGATTAGATCTTGGAAACTTATATAATTTGGTAGTAAACAATTTATTTGATGAGATTAAGAACAATGATGAAGTTGTATCCTTAGTTATGGGCAAAGAGTATCCCCATGTATACATTACTTTTGAAAATATATGTGATTCATGAAGTGCTTAAACCATCCGAAATACACTAGGCACTTGTTTTTAGAAGTGCAGGTTCTTTCAACCAAAGAACATCCTTTGTTGACTTACTTTCTTCGATGATTGGTACAAGTGAGTCACCTATATATATTGGCGTAAGTAGCAAAAATATTAGACAAGGAGAAGATCTACATTTCAAATCCAATGTGGATTTGGGTTTGAGAGATATCGATAGTGACTATACGCAATCGTCTGATTCATCCGACAATGACAAACCATATGCAATCTGTAGGGACAACCGGCATGAGTTTGAGTGCAGCGAATTGGTGTCAAATCCGGCGACGGTGCGATGAAGCTTTTGTGGCTGAGGAGTTCCGGTGTAGAGGCAGCTGTGAGATTTCGGACAAAGTTACAAGATTATTTTTTATATTTTCTCATAACTACACTATAAACAATAGTGTTTCCTAATTTAAAAAAATATATATTTAAGTTTTTGTAGTCCTACAACTTGTCACGAATTTGAATTCGGTCCACATGAATTAGATATTTCGATATTGATCTTGTAAGTTTGACAAGAAGAGAATGAGCACTTCTTTCAAAGTTTGATAAAAACCAGGAAAAAGGTTCATCTTCTTCTCAAAAGTCAAGTGTAGAGTTGGATGATAGTGAATCAACTGACTCAGATGAGGCGAATGAAGCCCTTATCTGTCTGATGGCTAAAGATGAAGAGGTATGCTCATCATCTAGTTATAGAACAGACAAGGATCTTCCCAATGAGATGCTTGCTGCAACCCAGGAGATGCAAAGATCACCAAGGAAAAAATGAGGATCTAAGAACAGACAATCACATCATTAGAGAAAACATCAAGGCTCTACTTGCAGGAGTAGAAGATGCAGAAAACCAGCTATCTTACCGGAGTTTAAAGAAGGGCTCAGCTACTTGAAAAATAGCAATGAGGAACTCTTTTTTGAAGCAAGCTGAAGAATATAAGGATATCTGAGCTTGAAGAAAGAAGAAACATTTTGCAAAGGAAGTTAGATTGTTTTGAAAAGTTATGTGCTCTACAAGTAATTACGATTCTATCTAAAATATTACATGGGAAAATATTATCAATAATAATTTTAAATTACAGTCTTAACTACACTGAATGCGTATCCTTTGACGATTTCTTCAAACATTTTGACTTAGTAACCATATCTCTAACACACATTAGTTATTATTTTTTTTAAAAAATATGAAGTAAAATGAAATAAAACTTATCATGTTACATTGAGTCACCACGCCAAAAAAATCATGAAGTGCTAATAAAACAGTTTAATGGGAACTAATTTTCATTAACAAAGGGGATTAAAAATTTTGTAGTCCTACAACTTGTCACAAATTTGAATTTGATACACCAAAAATACATATTTTGATATTGATTATGAGGGTTTAAAAATATTTTGATTTTGGACCAAAATCAAAATATTTTGAAAATTCTGATTTTTATCTTTTACCTTAATTACACAAAAAATGACAAGTGTGTAAGTTACCGGTCGAAATCAAAATTTAAGGTAGATAAAAAAAATTCATCCCATAACTTATCAAAGAGTTACGTATCTCTTTGGGTTGTCCAATTTTGATCCCATTTTTACCAAAAAGGTGAAAATAATGTCATTTTTTGCTTTGCACAACACACTTGGTGGTTGAATTTGGGGCATTTCAATATCCTTTCTGATGTGGTTGCCAAATAATTTTTTTAAAATTTTTATTTTTATATTTATTTTTTTCATATCACTGAAATACTAATAAAAAATAATAAAATATCAGCAAGGATCCGAAAAAGTCCAAATTCAAACACCAAGTGCACCATGTATGACAGAAAATAATGTTATATTCACTTTTTCGATGAAAATGGGATCAAAATTAAATAACCCAAGGAGTTACAGGATCAAAATCTAAGATTCAAAATTTTAGGGACAAAAATATACTCAATAAGTTATGAGACCAAAATAAAAATTTCCTCAAATTTAATTTTTCAACTTTTTGGTCCTTTTAAATTTTAAAATTCCGATTTTCATCTTCTAATTTATATTGCACGCATCAATATATCTCTAAAAATTGCAAACGTGTGTAAGTTACATGTAAAAATCAAATTTCAAGGTACAATGGATCAAAAACAAATAGTGGAAGCTAAACATAACGGAAAAAAAATGCCCATAATTTAGTTACCTACAAAATAAGTTTTCTTTGCCCATTTCGGTTCTCTATAATCTTGTTTTTGAGATATTCTACTTCAATTTGTATTTCATCTTGTATTCTATAGTAAACACCATCTATTAAGTACAATAGGGTGCAGGTTGAAATATGAAACCTAACCCTCAAAATCCAAGTTTGAGGATTGGTTAAAAGGAATAA